>JAASFQ010000700.1:0-16105 GCA_023333845.1 Globisporangium polare | reverse complement strand
TTTCCCGATTGGACAAGCCGGAGCGCTATGGACAACAACAGCGAGCGCTTCAGTGCGCATGGGGAAAGCGCAATGGGAAACGCAGCAGCAACGCGCTGCAACGTGGCGAGCGAGTGCGAGGAGGGAAGGAAGTCGGAGAGACCACCTGAGGAGGAGTGGTCCGCCCCCGCTCCATTTTGCGGGCGGGCTGTGCGACCACATTGTACTGCATAGCCAGACCAAGTAGAGAGGGTGGAACCGAGCGCTCGTTTTCAAAAATCGCGTGGAAAGAAGCGTGGGACCAACCAGCTCTGATAAACCTCTATTTGCTTGTCCCCGCTCGCTCGACGCCATCTCGTCGCTGCTCGGGAGGGGACTTCGTCCTCTCTCACTCCGCTGGGCTTTACAGCGCGCGTCTGCTTTGGCCAGGCTCGCTCCATTTCGTTGCCCAAAGCCTCTTTATTTACCAAAAGCCAAGTGGTGGCAGCTTGCGTTTGAGCTTCCGAACACGAATTTGCAAAGAAGGGAGAGATTCAATAACGAGGCTTTTGAATACGCAGAAAAGGGATCATAATTGCGCACCGTGTGTTGTGGTCACGGGGGAAAACGCTCAAAGTCTCTCTTTCTGTGATGAAAAACGACAACTGTACCGCGCTCTTGTCCGTTTTGCGCGCTGACTCGGTCTCATAAACGAGCCGGAGCCGCTGCGTGAGTAGCGTGCCGGACCGTCTTGGAAAGACGAGGCAGCAGCAGCAGCCGGGCTCACTTGGTCAGCTGTCGTCCGCCGTTGAGCAGGTCCAAAGGCCAAAGCGCTGGTGCGTTCCCGGACGACGAACTGTACCTTCCGCCCTCGAGCGCGCGCGTGAGGAATCCGATTTGCTCGCTGAGGCTCCGGCTGCTGCAGCTGATGCTGGAGGCGGATCAGTAGCAAAAGAGCCGCCAAGGGAGCAAGCACCTGCCGCCCCCGCATTCTTGCACCAACAGCACTTGTCTGCTGTATAACAGATCCATCCGTTCGCAGTCAGCTCGCCAGCCAGTCACAGGTCGCGCAACCCACAGTCTCTCACAGCCCAGCCTTCAGTCCACCATGTCGATCCGATCCACGCGCCGCAAGCTCATCATCGCCGCCAAGCCGGACCCGGAGGAGCTCCAGCAGGAGATGCAGAAGCAGCAGCATACAACGCTGCTCATCCGCCAGGGCGGCGCCCACGGCGGCGGTGACAAGCACCCCGTGGCCATGGGAGGCACCGCCATCGAGCGCTCCATGGTCTCGCCGGGGTCCATCGCGATCTACAACGTCAAGCCCGTGGCGTCGAGCGAGAAGCACGCCGGTAAGAAGTACACGCTCTTCGCCGTGCACGTGCAGAACGCCATCTCGGGCCGCAGCTGGGTCGTGCACCGCCGCTACACGGATTTCCTGACCCTGCGTGAGCTCATCACGGCGCACTTCAAGCTCTTCAGCGAGGAGTTCCCGCGCCTCGAGGAGCTCGTCAGCGAGCTCTACTTCCCGCGCAAGCACAAGCTCCGCTCCAAGATGGGCAGTGTCATCGAGCACCGCTGTGAAGCGTTCCTCGAGTACCTCGTGGCGCTGCACCGCGTGCTCATCAGCCAGAGCTACCTGCAGCGCAAGGAGATCAGCGACATCGGCTTGTCGATCCTGCGCGGCTTCATCGGCAGCAGCCTCGTGCAGGACAGCACGCACCGCGAGTACGTGTTCCAGAAGCCCATCCGCCCGAGCAGCATGAAGCCGAGCGACCGTGCGCCCGTGAACCAGTGCGGCGCGCTGCTCACGGTGCTGGAAGAGGACGCCGAGCACGAGGTGGACGCGTCCGAGACGGACCCGACGGAGAAGTCGGTCGCGGCCGACGAGTCCACTGACGAGACGGACTTTGACGGCTCGTCCTGCGGTGAGTCCTCGGAGGACGGCGACGAGGAGGTCGACGAGCGCGAGAGCATCTTCCGCCGCCACTCGAAGAAGTACGCGCGCAACCGCCGCACGCTCACGTTCCTCAAGAAGGACCTCTTGATCGAGAGCTGAGCTAGGAATGGAGCTCCCAGCCGTATCACACCAGCATCCGCGCCACGTGACTCGACTCGAAAGCACAGCAATGGAACTGTGCCGTCAAGTCGCTGGGTATGCTGGAGAGCGTCTCGACGCCGCGTCCCCCAATTGTCCCCATCTGGCCACACCACATAGACTGTCGTCCGTCCGTCGAACTTTTGAATTCCCCCTAGAGCCTACGTGTATCATTATTAAAGCGAGCGCACTCGCAAACGTCCATAGAGTTATTTAACCCATCCATGTCTTCTTCTTGTCTCCTCTCGACTCCACTCACCCGGCTTCGTCGCCTGCGAGTTCTTCGCCTTGCTTGGGTTCCATCGGTAATTCATTTATGAAAGGTGAAGCATTCACTCATGGCTGTCATTGCAAATAATGAAAGACCGCAAAAAGGAGCACTTTTGTAAATGAAGGATTTGCTTTGACACAACTTCCCGCCAAAAAAAGCAAAGCAAAACCAAAAGACACAAGGATGGCACTTGATGCGAGCATCAACCTGCAGCGCACGATCCTGCTGGCGAGCGACGTGCCGGAGAGCTGTCTCAATGGCGTGCCCGTGATGCTCGGCATTGACGAGGCCGGACGCGGGCCGGTCATGGGCCCCATGGTGTACGGCGCGGCCTTCTGGCCCGTGGCGCAGAGCGACGAGATGAGCGCGCTGGGCTTCGACGACTCCAAGGCGCTCACCGCCGAGAGCCGCGAGATGCTCTTCGAGAAGATGAAGGCGACCAAGGACCTTGGGTGCGTGCTTTTGCGGATGCTTTGCTTGGTGCTCAATGGATGCTCATTGAGCTTATGACGACGGCCTGTGTGTGTGTGTGTTTGCATTTGCGTTTGGTTCAGATGGATCCTGCGCCTCATCTCGGCGCAGGAGATCTCGGACAAGATGCAGCGCCAGACGAGCAACCTGAACGAGATGTCGCGCGACGCCGCGATCCAGATGATCCGCGAGACGCAGGCCAAGGGCGTGAACGTCAAGCAGGTGTTCGTCGACACGGTGGGCGACCCCAAGTGGTACCAGACGTTCCTCACCAAGCAGTTCGGCGGCACCATCGAGTTCCGCGTCGAGAAGAAGGCCGACAGCCTCTTCAAGGTACTATACGGCGTGTGACGGTGGTGCATGAGTCTTTAGGTGCATGTGGACCAATGGGTGTACTGTGGTGATGATGCAGGTAGTTAGCGCGGCGAGTATTGCAGCAAAGGTGACGCGCGACCGGGTCATCTCGGACTGGCAGTGGGAGGCGCCGGCTCTGAACCTGGCCAAGGATTTCGGCTCTGGGTACCCGAGCGACCCCAAGTACGTCACGCAATGTACTGCAGGCCATAGAGCATTGTGAGCTAAGAGGACTGACTAGTTGTCGGTGTTGCTAGGACGAAGGTGTGGCTGAGTGAGAACATGGAGAACCTCTTCGCGTTCCCCAACATCGTGCGCTTCAGCTGGGGGACCGTCGAGCCGTATCTCACCAAGGCCGTGAAGGTCGAGTGGCCGCACGACAAGGACCTCGACAAGGTATGGGCAAACTAGGCAAGATGCACTGGGGATTGGCTGTGGAAGCTCTGTATTGAAACGCTCCTTTGTACGATGAACCAGGCAAATGCACCCGTGGGAACGCAGTCGATCACCTCCTTCCTGCAGACGCCAAAGAAAGACAAGACGCCGAGTGTGAAACGAGCAGCTTTCTTCGCAGACCGCAAGATCCAGGACGTGGCGGATTTCTAGAGCCGTCCGACGAACCGAACGCGGACTCTTTCGTAATCAAGACCAGAGTCGTAGAGATGAGATAATATATGAAGTAGCCTATTGCGTGCGTTTGGATCCTCTCCACACCCTATTGCAACGGCTGCAAAGTCCCGCTGTGGATAACACACCGCTCCGACGGAATGACGAGCCTCGACTGCCCTGGGGGAGTGGGGAAGCTGGACAGCTCGAGACCGGAGGGTGTCTCGGCGCCTTCGAGCCTTCGAGGACGTCTCAGCAATTACTGTATGCTGCACAGCGTTTTTGTCGTGGTAAACCATTCGAGCCCTCTGGAGTTCACTACTGTCCAGTCCTCTCCGAGAGGCCACGAAGGACTCGTTTCGGCCTGAGGCACCACCATGATGAAAAGGCGTGCGGAAGGCAGCCATTTCCTGATTTATTGATTTCCCCACCTCTTTTTTGTCTATTTGGACATTTTTAGCCAATCAACGCGCGATAAGACGGCCAAGAAAGCCACTCGAATTTCGCGCACCAAAGAAACTCATTTCATTCCCAATCAGGCACTCGACAGCTCGAGACGAGAAGTACTGCCGCCACTGACGATGGCGCTCGCGAACTCGCTGCTGCACGGGCGCCTGCGGCAGTTCTCGGCGCAGTACGGCGGCTGGCTCTCCATCAAGGCCGTGCTCTTCCACCACGCGCTCGTGATGGACCCGGACGCGGACGCGCCGAGCGCCGTGGTCACGCCGCGCAAGCGCCGCAACTCGACGCTCAAGGCGCAGTGGATGGAGCTCTTCGCGGTCGCGAGCGTCGTGGACGTGCGCAAGGAGGACAAGCCCTGGACGCTCGAGGACGACTCGCCCAGCGCCGCGCTCTCCCCGCCAGCGGCAGCCCGCCGCTCGCGCCGCTCGAGCGCGGCCGAGTTCATCAGCATGGGCTTCGGCTTCACGGTCACGACGACCACGCCGGACCAGACGTTCCAGTTCGAGGCCGCGACCGAGGCCGAGCGCGAGCAGTGGGTGCGCTGCATCCTGCTCGCCAAGAAGTTGCTCAAGGCCGAGCTCTCGTCGTCCGACCTGAGCGAGCACCTCGCCGACCAGGACGGTGCGTTTGTTGCCGCGTTGTGTTGCGATATATCATCAAGTGTGCGCTTTTTATAGGGGTTTGCTAATAGGTATCGTCGTCATCTCTCTCTCTCTCTCTATGGTCTCCCTGTGTATTTATTTATGTGTTATAGCGTTCTACCGCTTTGCCGCGAGCGACTCGGAAGAGAGCAGCAGCGGCGGCGATAGCGACTCGGAGGAGGAAGATGACGATGGTGAGGATGGCGCAGAGAACCGCGGCCACAGCGCCAACAACAGCCGCGGCGTCTCGAGCATCCGATCCGCGCAGCCGCTGTCGAACCTGGTCCACTCGCCCGTCGTCAAGGTAAAGATCCTCTCCATGTCGTAGCGGCGGCTTTTGAAGATGTATTCTCTTCCACACTACTACTACTACTGTACTTTCGTTTGCTAGGTAGAGTTTTATCAACTTCATGTGTGTATGCTGGCTGCCCAATTGATTGGATCTTATCGGATAATGGACTAAATTTCTGTGTCGCTGGTTCTCTTCCTGTGTGTCTGTTGCATCGCGTTGGCTCTCTCCCTCCGTTTCGTCACTATCAACACAACACGAGCAGCCGGGGAAGAACAAGGCGATCTCGCTCACGATCCTCCACGTCGCCGCAACGGACGCGGCGTCCGGCGACAGGTGACGAACAAATTCCCCATCTCATCTCCCATACCTTGGGTGGTTTATGACAGGTGGTGGTGACTCCTAAGCCTGATGTGTTGTGTTCCCCACGCCAAATAGAGTCGAGGTGACGGTGCCGCTGAGCGAGACGTCGCAGCGCGAGATCAGCGTGAAGCAGGTGAAGCTCGATGCGATCCAGCAGCTACGCAGCCAGCTCTACGCGGCGCACAACGTACGTACCTACCTCACTTGATATCTATAAGAGCTCCCCCCTCCCCTCAGTGTACGTCTTAGGCTATCTTGTTGTCCTCACTGACTTTGTGACTCTCATACTCACCTCGTAGACTTCATCGGGGCTCTTTCGAGACCTCCTAAGAAGGGAGGCGGATTTCTTCGTGCTCTGCAATGAAGAGCGCGATCGGTGGTTCAAGAACGAGCAGTGCCCCATCGGCTACTACCTCCAGGACGCCGGGGTAATGACTGTCTCGTCTCCCTCTTCCTCTTCGTCGTCGAAGCGGACGCTCTTCCTAGCGCTGCGGCCGCTCAACACGATGCCGCACCCGACGATCGAGGTCGAGATTGCGACCACGAAGAACAAGGTGAGCGACCTCTCGCAGAAGATCTACACGTCCTACCAGATCGACGTGGCGTTCAACGACATGAAGTGGCAGCTCACGCGCCGCTACAAGGAATTCGACGCGCTCCAGAGCCACTTGAAGCGCAAGTACGCGCCCGTGCCGCTGCCAAAGCTGCCGGCCAAGCACCTGTTCACGCCCGTCGAGGGCGACTTTGTCGACAGGCGTCGCGAGCAGCTGGACAACTACCTCAAGCAGATGATCCTGCACCCGCTTGTGGGCAGCGACGTGCTCTTCCTCTCGTTCCTGGGCGTCGTGTCCACGTCGCGCGACCCAGAGCTGAGCAAGCACAACAACACGAAGAGTGTCCTCCACATCACGACGCTGCACCAGAGTCTCGACTGCGGCGACATCCTGCTCTTCTCCTGCAGGTTTGGCGCGAGCGTGCTGCAGCGAAAGGTACTGTACGGCGCATTTGAAAACCAATTTCTGCGTTTTGAACCATTTTCTAGCATCCTGCTAACCATTGTCTGTATGTCGGTTTGTTTTCTGTGATACATGGGCAGTTCACTGGAGCAAAGTACGATCACGTGGGTATTGTCGTGCCGGGCGCATCTCGCAACCTGCTGCGGATCATGGAGGCGACCTCGGAGGGCATTCAGGTGTACTCGCTCAAGGCGCGACTCATGGCGTACTCGCGTGAGGTCTCGAACGTGATCGTCGTGCGCAAGATCAAGGCCGAGCGCACTCCAGAAATCGTCGAGCGACTGCGACACTTTGTCGAGCGCGTCGAGGGCAATCCGTACAGCATTCTCGGCATCCTGCGGTCGCAGAAGGCGTCCGAGCGAATGGTCCTCGACGCGCCGCCATCGAGCCAAGTGGAGACCTCTGGGAACACGAGCGCGGACGACTCGGACTCGTCCACTGGCTCGTCGAGCGGGACGCCAGCCGCCTATGGCCTGAAACTCAGTACCCCCAGCACAATCCCCGAGTCATCAATCGCCTCCGAAGCATCCTCAGCAGCGAAGAAGCGCAAGTATTTTTGTTCGAGCCTCGCGGCCTCGACGCTCAAGCACCTCGGCTGGATCCACACGACCCACGGGTCGAGCCACTTCTGGCCGGGCAGCTTCGAGGACGGCGGTGAGATCGAGACGTGCTTCATCGACGGCGTGAGCATGGAGCCCGAGGCCGTGATCGACTGCCGCATCGTCGAGGTCGGGCTCGCGACCCAGGACGCCAAGCCGGGCACCATGTAGATAGACATTCCAGTGTATTCTTTTTGGTTGGCAGAACAAGCTCGGTTGACTTATAAACTCTATTCAACACTTCTAACTCTGCGCACACTGTTATTTCGTTTTGGTTAAAAATTCTCCTCGAAGAACGTCTCGAGCTTCTTGGCCAGCGGCAGGTACGGGTTTGCGTTCCTGTACACAGCGATAGCTGCGAGCGCTTCGACGAATTCCGAAAATACAAACTCGCTCTCGCCGTCGTAGCCGCCGCCGATGACCCCCATGTCGCCGTCCTGCTGCACGAAAGACACGAGCTGCTTGATGCGGCCGTAGGGAAAAAGCGCGTCCACGAGCCTTCGATCTTTCAACAGACCTTCAAAGTCGCTCACGTCCATGAGCTTCCCGCGCGAGCCCGGGTTCTTGTTCTTCTGCGAGTAGACCGTGAAGATGCGCTTGAGCTTCTTCTCCTGGGCCTTGCACACGTGCTGTACGTCCGGGTGGATCATCTGCTTCTTGAACGTCAGCCCTTGCTCCTGGAATTTCTTCGTGAGGGGCACGACCTTCTCGACCACGAGCTCCGTCACAAAAGTCAGCAGGTTGAGTCCGGGCACAGCGCCCCCGTAGACTTCGAAGCTGTTGCTGCTTGAAGGGCCAGGCATGTTCATGGCCACGGCGATGTACCCGAGCGTGTCGCGCCGCTTCTGGAAGTTGTGGTGCGCCACTCGTGTAAGTGCTTCGAAGAACTCGTTGGGTGTCGCGCCGCGGTCTTCATTTTCATCGTCGTTATCGCCACCGGTTGTGCTTGGCGATGAGACACTGGTGGCTCCAGAACCACTGGCTGATGGGAGTCCACCGCCTCCATCGCCACTCGCAGCTGTACCAGCACTGGTGCCACCACTTGCGCCACTGCTGCTGCTGGCCGGCTGCCTGGACTGCTGGTAGATGAGCTGCAGATGGGACCTCAAGATATTCTTCTTGTCCGTCACGCCCGCCTTGGTCATCACTTTGAGAAACTCTTGCTCTAGGATTCCCTTCCCACCAGCCGCACTGCCATAGATCCGAAAGATCTTGACGAGATCCAGGACGTTGTCCTTGAAAACGTTCTCGATCTGCTTCAGCTCGTCCTCGTTCTCGCAAAGACAGAGCAGTTTGGAGGTAGGCAGGGCCACCCAGGACGCCAGCGTCTCCTTCTCTAATGCGATCGAGATGCTCGAGTCCTTTCCAAGCACGCGCCTCGTGAAGTCGTTGTACGCCTCCCGGATGGCGGCCGTCTGGTGCCAGTGGGCGATCTTGGCCACGGCCTTGCAGATATCTCCGAACCGTAGAAACTGCCGGTTCACGCGCTTGATCTTGGCCAGAAAGATGTAGTACTGCTGCTGCGCAAACGGGTCAAAGTCGTCGTCCGTGAGCGTCTTCTTGACTTTCTCCCACTGTGGGAGGAAGAAATTGTAGCTCAGGTGGTACCGCGGCGAGAGCTCCAGGCCCGGGGCCACGACGTTCGGGTGGAACAGATACAGGTACACGGTGTAGGCGTAGAGCGAGTCAAAGTCGTTGAGCGCGAACGAGTCGCGGCTGACAATGTCCGGCGGGAGGTTCAGGATCCGATGCACCATCTTGAAGTACATCCGGAGCTGCACCTGAGCTCCGGGCGTTAGCGACGTGGAGCTCGTGGAGCTCTCGGAGACCGCTGCAGCCATTGAGGCGCTCGTGGCCGTCTCGGAGACTCGGAGTCGCTGGTGCTCGACCTGGGCTTCCATTGAAGTGTGGCATAGCAGCTTGAGCATCACCCCTGGGCTCGCGATGCTTGTGCGCAAGTCTATGAGCCCCTTGATCTCCTTGAACTCCTTCTTCTTCTCCTTGGGCTTGAGCTTCACGCTCATGTGATTAGAAGACGAGGACGCTGCTGCTGGAGCTACACCGGCCGCACCAGCCGCACTGCCCATCGCAGCGACGACTGCGGCGCTTGGGGCTCGATCTCTAGCCGCCGAGGTCTGTCTGTTGTTGCTGCTGTCGGATGTGGACGGTGGCTGTGTTGAGGCCGTGTAGCCCATGTCGGCAGCGCGCCGACGCTGGAAGTTGAGCCACTGAATGAGGCTCTCGGACGGGGGCATGCGCTCGACACGCTTCTGGATCTGTTCAAGCGAGGAGCTCATGGCATCATCGTCCTTCTCGTCATCGATACCGAACTCGTCCGATGACGTGGCGATGTGTCCGCTGCTGAGCCCCTCGAGGATCTCGTTCCCGTGGACGGACTCGAAGAACTGGCCGACCGTACTCGGGTACATCTGCGTCAGCTGCAGCGTCTCTATTGAGCATTAAACGGCAGTAAGTAGGAGGAAGAGATAACAGTGAGTATTGCGATGGTGGAAAGAGGGAATGAATGGCGGACAATGCACGTACTGAGCACGTCGTGGTCGGCCTTTCGTAGTGAGAGGTGCAGGAGCTCGAGGATCGTGTTTGTGGCCGCAAACACGAGTTTCCGCGACTCGGCGAGCGTCTCCTTGAGCTTCTCGATCTCCTGCACAGGGTTGTCAACAAAGAAGTGACGATTCAGCTCGATTGTCCTCAACCAATCGAAAATGTGCTTCGCAGTCCTGCTTGGCTAAACTTCCGCTCACCCGCAGAGCCTCGTTCGGGGTCTCATTCCTAATGTTTCAGCGAGCAAATGTTCAAGAGTGTTAGTTGATGCATACAGATCAACAAACAGCAGGCACTAGGGACGCACAGCTCGGCCTCGTAGTGTTGCTTCATCTGCTCCATCTTCTCCTTCATGCGCATGCGCATGAACGTCTGCCACGCGCTCCAGAGGCGCCGCAGCTGCGTCAGCTCGTTTCTAACAGCAGCACACAGCACCACACGATCAACACTTCGTGTTAGCACGCCAGTGCCTAGGCAGCGCACACCACACAGCCCGTAAAGCCTGCACACTCACCTCCTGGCAGCGATCACGTAGCGCTGCGCGCGCTCCTCGATGATGCGGCTCACGTATCCTTTCCACATGGCGAAGGCGAGCTCCTTGCGGTTGCTGCGGATCTGGATGTCCTTGATCACGATGAGGCGCGCCATGATGGCCTCGTGCTGCGTCGCAATGGCGTTGTGCCCCTTCCAGGCCACGAAGATCATGCGCAGCATCTGCTGCTGCAGCAGGTTGATCGTCCTGCTCATCATCATGATGGCTGTCTTGGCGCGCACGAGGCTCGCCTGCTTGAACTTGGCCTCCACTTTGATCGCGATGCGGTCGAACTTGGCATAGTCCAGGATCTTCTTGGCGAGCTACGACAGGCGAAAGACATCCAGTCAGTCAGGTATTTGGTGCTTAAGTATCAAACAGCGTGACATCAAGGACCTCCCCCACCTTCTCGGGCTTGATGTACGGCTCAACGCTCAGCACCATGTCCAGCAAATACTTGAGCCGCGGCGCGTCGCTCATGCGCGCACTGCCGCAGAACGCGCACCGCAGCGTCCAGATCAAGTTCGTGGAGCTGCAGAAGCCGCAGCAGGCCGTGTGGGTCGGCGAAGAGCACACGAGCGGGTTCTTGGCCTGGCTGGGAGGGATCTCTGTGGTCGTGAACGTCACGGCCGGCGTGATCCCGCGCCGGTCGACCACGCCCTGGTAGACCCGACCGCCGTCCTCGTACGTGTCCGAGCCCATGTTGTCCCGGAACTGCTTCTGCGCACGCGTGGCGTCCACCTTGTGGATCATCGTGGTGGCGTAGGCGTCATCCTCTCGGTCGCCATCATCATCATCGCTGTAGTCGCTGAGCTCTTCGTCACGCTCGCCCCCGTTGTTAGCACTCGCTAGCAGGTCTTTCCCGCCCGCGAAGCGCAGCGAGGGCTTGCGGCTGCGCGTTGAGGCCGCCGAGCTGATGCTCGCTCGCTTGACCGAGCCGACACTGTACTTGCGCTGTGCGCTCGCCTTCCTTGTCGTGGTGGCGTTTGGGAACTTGGCCAGCGTGTGCGATCTCTGGCCGTGCGTGGTCGCCCATGTCGGGTGGTGGGGAAGTTGCTGCTGCTGTGGATCTATCAGTGCGTCGTGGAACACTGGACACGCAGCGCCGTTCGCCACGTGCTCTGTTGAGCTCGGCCGCCTCTGCACAATCGGGTTGAGCTGCCGCAGCAGCACGCTGGCTTTGCTGCTGCTAGTAGTGGCAGAAAGCGGCGACAATGGCCCGCCATTGTCATTGCCAGCAGATCCGCCGCTCTCGCTGCCTCGCTGCGCCATCGGAACTGCACCAAAATCGATGAGCGATGCAGGAAGGAAGGAAGGAGCCGCGCCGTTTCGAGGAGGATATCCTTCTTTTTTCCCCAATTTGTCCAATTTCCATTTCCATTTTTTGTTTTCCAATCCCCAATCGTATTGTTGCGTCTTTCCTTGTTGGCACTCGACGTACCGTAGATCACAAAAGACGACTCACTTGGCTTCACTATGCCGCTCGTCTATTTCCTTTTGTGCGCGAGACAATAGACGAGCGGCATAGTGAAGCCAAGTGAGTGGTCGATTATGATCGACGGTACGTCGACCCAGTATTCTCAGCCACCGGTTTAGGATTCAAAGGTGACTCAAGGAGCAGCGTGCGCGTGGAAGCTGTGCGAGCTCGTTGCCACTTCCGTTGGTCGCTGCGCCAGCTCACCGCAACAACCTCAGCTGCTGTCGCTCACGGCCACCACCAACGCAACGACCAATGTACCCATTTATCCGAGATGTACCCATTCATCAGAAATGGGTACACTCCGGTTTTGCTTGCCTAAAATATAAATTAAAAAAAGCCATCGCGTGCGTGCGGCCTTTCTTTAGAATTGAAAAGAGCCACTTGGAGCAGCACAAGAAAGCCCATTCCTCTCTCCACAGACGCCCAGGCATCCACGCAGCCTGCTTCAGTCCGTGCGTGATCTCAAGCGCTCTCGATCAGTGCTCTTTGCATCGCATTCCGACTCGAAATGGCGTCAGGAGCGACGATCGCGCAAGGCGCATGCCGGCTGCCGCACGACGTGAGCAGCTACTACGCTGTTACTACCACCAGCAGCAGCAACAGCTCTTTGCAACAGACGAGCGGATGCAGCAGCAGCAGCAGTGACCAGCTAGCAGCTACTGCCATCAGCATCCCGCACCTGTCGTTCGCGACTGACTTGCTCTTCAACGTGGAGGACGTCAGAAGCAACTGCACCCAGGGGCTCGCGACGCAGAGCCAGCTCATCACGATGCTCAAGAGCCGCATCGCACTGGAGAAGCAGTATGCCGGTGAGCTGACGCGCATGGCGCAGCAGTCGCAGCTGGACGAGCTCGAGCCACAGGGCACGATGCGCGAAGCACTCGGCAAACTCAAGGCGCAGTACCTCAACACGAGTGTGCAGCACAAGTTGCTTGCGATCAACCTCGAAGAGGACGTGCTCAGGCCCATTGAGGAGCTCTACGCGTACAACTCGCAGAAGGCGCAGAACCTCGTCAAGGCGGTGCACACCATCAAGAAACAAGCCAAGGCGCAAGAGGACGTCTACAAGAAGGACTACAGCGCCTTCGACAAGCAGTTTCGCGAGGCGTCCGTCACATTTGCAGCGGCCATGGACGCGGGCTTCTCCAGCACGCTCATCGAGCACCAGTACCACTGCCAGCTCATGCAGCTGCAGACGGAGGAGGACCCGAACCAGCAGCTCAAGGACGACTATAGTGCGGGAAAGGCGAAAGGTGCAGTGGCGATCCAGTCGACGTTCAACAACAGCAGCCAGAAGCTCGTCAACTGGCTGCTCGCGTCTGACCAGCAGCGCAAGGACAACCTCTGCTCGAGCACTGCGAATGCCCTTGAGGTACGATTGCACTCTCAGTTGTTCTTTGAGCTCGTTAGTTAGTCAACAGAGGCTGAGGCCGTTGTCGAATGGGTTTATTACTGGTGTAGGCGACCGAGCTGACGCGCAGAAAGTGCCAGCGGTCGTGGCGCGCGGTGGAGCAGAGCCGCATCGACGTGTACCGCGCGCTGCAGTCCGTGCTCACCGAGTACCAGGTACGCGGACTTGCCTTGACTACAGATGCTTGGCTGCATCCCATTGCTATATCGTATCGCTTAACCCATTGCTTATCAAACAGCAAATGGCTGAGCACCGCATCTCGAACCTGGCGACGAATCTCCGCAAGCACGTGGTCTTCGAGTCCTCTGCGCTCGCAAACGAGCAGGTAGGTAACTGTGTGGAAATGGTCGGCCACCTGTGCTTGAGGTACATCTGATCTGATCATGGGCGTTCATCTATAGTACGACTGGCAGATGATCGCCGGCAAGATCGAGAACGTGGACTTTGAAGTCGACATCCGCGAGTTCATCCTCACGCACCACCAGTCGCAGCAGCACGACCTGCCGCGCATGACCGTGAGCGACTTGTGCAGCAACCCGATCGTCACGTCGATGCTGCTCTCGCCGACGTCGAAGCCCAGCCGTCCGCTCAAGAAAGTGCCGCTGGAGATCGTCGACCTGGCCGTGCGCAAGATCCCATTCGACTACGAGGGCAACCAGGAGTCGCTCGCGAACGTGCTTGTCACGCGAGACATAGCAGGAGCGGTCGTCAAAGCTCATCCTGTGATCATTAGTGGTCACCACCAAGAGCCTTCTATGGCGCCTACCACGGTCGAGAACGTGCGCTTTGACCAGCTGAAGATCGACTGCAAATCTCCGTCAGCTGCTAAACACGAAGAGCTCCATGGCCAAGCGAATCTTCGTGTGGCACTAGCGCAGGACGTGGCTCGCGCGCTCGCGAGAGCGCACGAGCGCCAAGCTGTGGCCGTGAAGCAGCAGCAGCCGAAACCGCACTCCAGCAAGGTTGCGAGTTTTCCGGTGGAAAGCTCCGAGCCTGAGAATGAAAACAACGGCAGCGATTCGAGTAGTAAGGCTTCGGCGGAATACCGTCCGCCAAGCCACGCAGCCGTGAGTTTCCAGAGTAATGATATGGACGACAATGACGACGACGCGTCGTTAGTATCGCTGATGTCCTCGCATGAAGAAGACGACAACGTCGTGTAGAAGAAGTAGGCTGCAGACAGCATGATCGCTCTCCGACCACCAACCATTTTGAAGCAGCAGCATTAGCCCAGGAGCTCGCAGTTTTAGACATACAGACTCAACCTACCATGGCAAGAACCCAGCGGTTTTCACGCATTTTGATTCCGCATGCAGCCAATTGATGCCCAAGCGATAGGAATATCACATCACCCGTGGTGTCTTGAAACTTGCCTTCGATTGCTCGAATCGAAAAGCTCAGGAGTGGACAACCGATTTGCTTCGTCTCGCTCCTCAGAATCCGAGGTCTCAACCAATTTCGGATCTCAACATGTCCACAGCTCACATAGGTTCACGCTCTGATCCTCAGCGAAGACTAAATTTATCCGCTGAGAAGCATTGAGAAAGCCCGCGCGAGGCTAGCTGCATGCCAACCACCTCTTCCGCCTTGCGCACATTTCAAAGATCTACATTCAATAAAGAGAAAGCCTTCGCCATGGAGGACTACATCCGCGGCATCCTCTGCGGGTACCTGACCGTGCAGCACGGCGTCAAGGACGACGCGAAGCGGACGCGCATGTTCCTCGTGCTCACGGACTCGCGCCTGGACTACTACGACACGGACCCGCGGCCCTCCTTTGAGCAGAATATCGCGGACGCGTACATTTTCTCAGCGGCCACACGCGTGCACTTTTACGTGGAGATCAACAACAAGGCGCCACCGCACTCGCTCTGCCTCACGACCGACAAGGTCTCCTGCGTGTACATCGCGGACTCGGACGCCGAGGCCCAGGTCTGGTTCCGCCACCTGCACGAGCGGCTCGAGGCGCTCACGACCATGGTCACCGGGACGCTTGTGCTGCGCAAGGAGATCTCGGTGCACCAGCAGCTCAAGCGCTTCGTGCTCAAGACCAAGTACAAGTGGAAGAGTCGGTACATGGAGCTGGGCCGCTCGTCGCTGCGCTTCTGCAAGGAGTCGGAGAAGAAGACCAAGATGATGAAGCAGTTCACGCTCTCGGCACAGAGCTTCGTGAGCGAAGAAAGTGTCGAGTTCCTCAAGCAGCACCGCGTGTTGGCCTCGTACGCGACTGCGATTCAACCGGACGCCAAGATGCTAAGCAAATTCAAGAAGGAGACGCGAGAGCTGTACTACAACCCACAGAAGCAGCCCATCATCAAGCTCAAGGGCGGGATCTCACCCGCGTACCCGTTCGTGGTCGCCACGGGCCAGGCGCATCTGTACCTCGCAGCACCAAGCGAGAGCGCGCGAGCGGACTGGATCACGGCCATCAAGATGCGCATCATCTCGCTCAAGTACCACCACAACGGCGACAAGACCAAGGACAAGAATGGTGGTGACGCCAACCCGGAGTTCCAGCTGCGGGGCTTCGTGGAGGTGCAGATGAAGCCTGGCGCCGAGTGGAAGCGCCACTTCGTCGAGGTCGACAACGACATCGTGCGCGTCAAGGCCAGCGAGCGCAAGGTCGGCTCGAAGTTCGAGACGCGGCTTATCCCGACCTGCCACGTGGCGCCCACGCTGCTCAAGGCGAACGCGTTTCTACTGCGAAGCCTGGGCAAGGAGATCGCACTGGCGCCCGGATCCATGAAGGAGAGCGAGAAATGGATGGGGGTCCTGATGAGGTCGGCCAAAGCCACGAGCCTCGCCAAGTACCAGAAGATCTTTGAGGACGACGTCCGCGCGCTCCTGAAGCACAGCGTCGTGTACAATCTGGCTATGCCTGCGGACGCCCAAGTTGGACTCGTGGTCGAGCGATACAAGAAGCGCATCGTGGTGCTAAGCCATCAGCCGCCACAGAACGAGTCTGGGCTGGGAGGTCAGGCGCCGTCTTCGG
>JAASFQ010000070.1:0-54939 GCA_023333845.1 Globisporangium polare | reverse complement strand
GTGCCCGGGCGGTAGCGGTGCGGCTTCTTCACGCCGCCGGCCGTTGGGGCGCTCTTGCGCGCGGCCTTGGTGGCCAGCTGCTTGCGGGGCGCCTTGCCGCCGGTGGACTTGCGCGCGGTCTGCTTGGTACGGGCCATCTTGCTCCTTGCTTCGTGGGGAGTTCTTCTTCTTCTTCTTCTTCTTCTTCTTCTGGGTCGCTTGTGGGGCTTGGACGCGAAACTCGGAATGAAAATGCGCAACAGGAGAGAGCGTGTCGCCACTTGCGGCTTGTTTGCTTTGTTTGGGGGAAAGGAATGCGCGAGAACCGCGGCGTCGCGGCCGCGAGCATACAAATTTCAAGTCACGGGCCAAAAGGGGGCGTGGCCGAGGAGAGATGATGGCTTTCGGCCGCAATCAGGAGGCGGCATGCACAGCATACAAACGCCAGGTGGAACGCCGGCGGGGAGAGGCCCGCGCCGGGAGGGGCGACGTCGTCCAGCACAGAGCCAACGCCCAGTTTTTGCTCGCTCTTTTCTTTGTTCCGTCCAGTTTGTCGTTCTTTCGTGGCTCGCGGACCACTCAAAGTCGCTGGGATGGGGTTACACTTGGAGTTTGTATGCGGCGGGCCAACCCCTTCGGCCGCACTGGATTTCAACATTTAAAAGGGTCGGCGGGATTGCACTTGGAATTTGTATGCAAGTGCAAGAAACCGCAGAAGTGTGGCTGGAGCAAAAACAGGTGGATGTGAAACACTTGCGGCGGGTAGGGGTGCTGCAAGATTGGTGTGTAAGTTGTGTGGTGCATTACGAGCCTGCCTTGCTTTGCTTTCTTTTCCCCCAGTCCGCATTCGCCCAGCATGTGCTTTGTGGGCTTGGAACTGTCTGTGTGTGCGCGCACGCGCTTGTGAGGCCGTCCAATCATCGACAACAGCTCATTGCTTGTGTGAGGTGATGATGTGCTCGCCTTCGTCATCCCTTCGTTTCGAGCGTGAAACCCAGCGCTTTCAGTGCGAGTATACAGTTTGCGAGATCAACTCGTGGGGGTGGGCAAGCGCGGATATGCTGAACGTCTCAAGGGACTGAGGACGTGCGACTCGCAACGACTGGAGGCGGCCGGCCCAGCAAACATGCTCGCTATGCTTCCGGCGTCAACAGACAGTGCGAGGCGGATTAGTGTTGGCAGATAATCGAGAATTGAACGGCAGACAGATCGGAAAGGAGCATGTTCACAGTGAGGAGCTCCCAACTCAAAACCACATTCTCAGGCTGTCTGTTTCGTACCAAGTATAACGCTATATGAGAGCTAAGACGGAGCCAGCTCTGCAGATCATGCAGTCGCAGCAAAGGCTCGCGTTTTTTTTCCTTCAAAGCCACCAGCATCCGCATTACCTCGTGAGCCATGCATCCTCCGCAACTTCCAGTGTGTTGAGGTGTCGAGGTGATGGTGTTTGTGGCTATTTCTGCAAACTGTGAATTGTTGAGGGTTGAAGTGACCGTCACTCTGTGACAGCCACGGTACTTTCCTCGCATCCCACTGTGCAGGCTTCTTATAGTAGCCCCTCATCTCGTCCAACAACTGGAAGAGCTCCATTCCATTCGTCCGCAATCCACAATGGAGTTCGAAGCGCTCGCGGCCGAGTGCCGAAGCGACGTCCTCCGGTGCGTTGACTGCTCTTGTCCCAGATGCTGCACATAGCCATCTATGCGTGCGTGCTTCTAAATGTTCTAGCTGCCTAACTATGTGTGTGTGTGTCTCTCTCTCTCTTGCAGCCAATCGCTCGCGGACTCGGACGTGTGGCTGCGCGTGCAGAGCGCACTCAATGACGCGCTCAACGTGCTCGAACGCAACATCGTCGTCGTCGGTCACGGCACCAGTGACAACAGCAGTGGTGCTGTATCTGCTATTGGTCAGCAGCGCAGTGTATTTGGCGCTGACGATGATGACGATGGACTTGGGTACACGATCCAAGTGAGTCGAAGCCAAGCACAGAACGGTCTGGACACGGGCGAGTTTGCGCCGACAAGTGTGGAGATCAGAGACCGCGTTGAGGCGCTGAAGCACGTTGAAGTCGCGACGTCCGCGTTTCGCTTGCTGCGCAACGCGTGCGTATCGTGCAAGGCCAACCAGGCGGCGTGTGGAGCCACGAGACTGATTCAGCTGGTGCGTTTCATTGACCTTCCATTAGCACATTCGTTTGGCTCGCATGTGGCTAACTGGTCTGCTGGTTGTGCTTTAGGCGCACGCCGTTGTGGTCCGCTGCTGCAGCTGGGTGGACGTGCAAGAGGACGCAGTGAAGAAGTCCATTGTCCTCCTCTCCCAGGTCGCTCTCCAGTTCCTTGTCAACTGCGTCACCGGCAACGAGCAGAATCAAGTGATCGTGTGGAACGTCTTCTTCCCAGACCACTTCCAAGTGAGCGCCTCATTGTGTTATTGTTCCTGTGGCTATTCGCCAAACCTTGCTCCTTAACGCTGATCCCCTCTCTGACATATCGTACTGCAGAAAGTGCTGGTGGAGTGTCAGGAACAGCGCAAGATCGTCGCGTTCACCGTTGCGCTCATCCTCAACTGCATCAACTCGCAGGAGGACACCGCAGTGGTCCAGCGCCGCGTGGACCTGGTCTGCGCTCGCAACCTCGTGATCACAATTCTCCAGCGATGTCTCGTCAAGCCCATCGCAGGAGGCTCCGCAACTTTATCGCCAGGCGTGCATGACGATGAGGACCCGGCGTTCGAGTGGATCTGCCTGCTCTTCCGCGTGCTCTTTGAGAATAACTACACGAAGGACCTCTACAACGCCGTGGGAGCGCACATGCTGAGCAGACTCTGGTCACGCGTCACGCCTGAGCAGCTCATCCTGCTGCGCATGCTCGCGCTCTGGGTCACGTCGCACTTTGAATCATCAAGTGGTGGTCGTCAGCCGCAGCGTCCCGACCAGCAAAGAATGCTAGCAAACAGTGGCAGCAGTGCCGTGGCGTCGCTGGCGCTCTTTGAGTTCCTCAAGAGCACGTGGGTGTACGTGATCACGACCGACGATGAGGATCGCCCCGAGGAGGCTGAAGAGGAGCGCAAGCTCATGTGGATCGAGCTGGAGAACGAGGCGAAGCTGCTGCTGCTGGACGCGCTCGGCGAGGTGACGCAGTTCGCGTCGCTGATACAGACGGAGGCGGCGCAGCAGCTGCTCGAGTCGCTGCTGGCGGAGCTGCAGCGCGTGTGGCAACTGCGTCGGCTCGGCGTTAAGCCTGGTGGTGATGGCTCTGCCCAGCAAGAAGCCCCAGCAACCAACCGTCCAACTGACAAGGACGCCACGACGATGAGCTCACTACTCCCTGGTGGTGGTGAGCCGTTCGGATACCGCTCTGGTATCATTCGCGCGATCGGGAACCTGAGCTTCCGCCACAGTGCGCACCAGGATGTCGTCCGTGAGCAGGGCTACCTGGCGCTCTTCCTTAACCACTGCAACATCGACGACGCGAACCCATTGATTCGCGAGTGGTCGCTCGTGGCGCTGCGCAACCTGTGCGAGGGCAACGAGGCCAACCAGCAGTACATCAACGCGCTCAAGCCGCAGTCCGTGCCTGCGGACGCACAGACGCAGGCAGCTGGGGGTGTCGCTCAAGAACGAGAAGCGGAAAGCAAGGACGCACAGTAGAGTACACCATCTGATAAACAATGGCCAGAATTTGTCGGAAGAACCAATTTCGAGTGTTTTTTACATCACTCTGTCATCTTCATGCGGGACTTGAGCTTCTGAGTCTCGAGCTGCAGCAGCGCCGTGTTCAGGCGCAGCTTGGTCAACTGGTTGGACGGATTCAGCTTGAGGCTCAGCGTGAGGTCATCGATCGCTCCTGAGAGGCGAGTCGTCTCTGTTGTTGATGACGATGTTGATGCTGGTGTTGAGGTCCCCACCAGCATGAGCGTCACGCTGGCCCGGTTCAGCAGCAGCAACGCGTGGAAGCTGCGGTTGCTGCTGCTGCCGAGCAGCTTCAGACAGTGTGAGTAGCAGTGCAAGGCTTCGTCGTAGTTCTCTTCGCGCTGTAGCTGCTCAGCGTTGCTCTTAGTCGCGAGAAGCATCGTCAGTCGATTGTTGTGGGCCAGCAGAGCTGGGAGGTCATCCTGATCCCCGACAACATTGTTACTAGTGAGCCACTGGGACGCTACAGCCAGCGATTGCTGGTACAGCCCCTGAGTTTCCAGAGCTCGGACGTACAGCAGCGTCAAGCGCACATCCATGCTTGTAAGCGAAGACGTCGACAAGCTGCTCACGATTGCAGTGTACTGGTGCGACTTCCAGTGGAGATCCGTCTTGATCATTAAAAGCTGGACGGAGAATGGCGCCTGTGAGCTCAGCAGCTCCACCTCGCGGACGAGAAACGCGAGGATTTGTGGCGGGGTCTTGGCTCGAAGCAGCAGATGCTGGCACTTTGCCAGCGACTCCTGGAACTTGATGCACGTGAAGAGTGCCTTCTTGGCATCTTCAAACACTGCCACGGGCTCTTTTCCTCGGTCGCGATTGTACTGATGAGGGTGCACGAGCGCGATGCATTTCCCCAAATGAGCGCGCGCTTGGTGGATCTCGCCCATGGACTCGAGAGTGTGCGCGATTTCCAGGAACTCGTCAGCAAGAGACGCCACGAACGACTGATCTGTTGTCGCCACTCGCTCGCTGAAGAACGTCAGCAGAGAGCTCCACGTTGCTACAAACCCAGGCAGCCAGCGCATGGGCGAGTCGGAACTGAGGACCCGCTGCTGCAACTGGGATCTCGTAGTCTGGAGGTCGTCGAAACTCGCCTCAGAGCGGAACTGGTCGACTGTAAACCTGCTCAGCGCCGTCGCCAGTGACCCACTTGACGAGAAGTTGCCAATGACTTCAGGGCTTGCACGGGAGGAAGACGCGAGCGCCTGAAGTTTAGCTGGTGCTGGTGGCACTGGTTGCAGGTCGAACTCGCCTCTCTCCTTGTTCCACACCACACGCCGCCCCACTTGGCTCACTGCTACTACTGCTGCGTCATTAAACTCGTGAGCCTTCATTCTCAGTCGGCGCGTGGCAGATAGACACACTGACGAGTCGCATCAGTGTTTCCGCGCACCTGTCGGTTGCAAAAAGCACTCTACGAGCGCAAGTCGCCTCTATCCACTGTTGTCAACGTTGCCGACTCAAACAAATCACTTGATCACAAAGCAGCAAGAGCAAGAGCTCAGCTCCACATTCATTCCCCTGACTTCGTCTCCTCCTTATTCGCGGTCTCTCTCTCTCTCTATGGCTTGTTCCAGAACGCAAAGTCCTGCTGCGCGCGCGTGAGCTCCTCCCGCGTGCACGCGAGCGGCGAGCGCACCATCATCACGTACTCGCACGTCGACGGCTCGTCCACACTAACGATCTCGTTCTCCTGCCCGCACTCGAGCTTTACCACCACCGACCTATTACAATAGACGAAATGCCGCAGAACCAAAGTCAGCATTAGCTTACCAACCATCGGTAATCTACTAATGTACGAGCCATTAGATCAGCATCACGTACCGCTCAGGCCCGTTCCAGCACTTGTGACCCTTGTGAAAGAGCATGCGTCCATAGTCGAGCTTGTCGCCTTCATGAACGCCCCACTTGTCCCACGAGCCCAGCAAAGTGTAGTCCTGCTTGACCTCCTTAAATGCGCAGAGCTTGTAGTTGTACTTCTCGATCTTCTTCTCAATACAGACATCCTGGAGCGCGAAGAACGCGCGCTGCGGCCCAAAGTCCGTCGCGGTGGCCTTGCGCTTCTCCTCGCGCTCGCCCTCGAGCTTCTTGATGTCCTCGTCGACCTCGCGCACCACGCGACGCAGCGACTCGGCCTCGCTCGAGACCACGGACTCGTCTAGGCGCGGACTGTTGTTCACACAAGCCATATATCATGAATCATTAGCCAGTTAGTGATCATAACCACATCACAAGTCAAGCATCAGCCACGTACAATAAATAGTTGTAGACGAAGACCGGCGCATCCCAGGCCACCTGCGCGCTCCAGGCCACGTGCTGGTAGCCGCGATACACTTGTCCGCCACCCAGTCTTCTGAACCACGGTGCCTGGATTACCGACACGTGGAAAGCTGTCGAGGGTGACGGCAAACTGAACTGAAACGTATCGGGCTTGAAAATTGTCACGAACAGGTCCCAGAGTGTGCGTGGGATGAACAACATGAGCTCCACGGCCCCACGCACGGGCGAACAGAGCACGCCGAGTGTACGCAGAGCGTAGAGCCCAATGCGCTTGCGGCCCTGGGCGTCGCCGTTGAACAGCGGGCCAAGGAAGTCCTCGCGACGCATCTGCTCAGCGGATTTCCGCGACCCTTTCCTATAGAAACACACATAAGCAACAGCACAACGATAGTTAGTTGCTGGAGATCAACAGCAGACAGTATCAAGAATATGACAGGTGACAGAAATGAAAGGCTCACAACTTTTTGGTCGGCTTGGAGTGGCGCGCCAGACGCAGGTACTCGGCGAGCGACACGCGCGTGCCGTCCGAGAGCTCCACTTGGCTCGTCACACGCAGACTCTCGGTCTCTTCGTCAGCTGAAAGCACAGACTGCGCAGTCTCTGAGGAGCTCTTGATATCCTCGTCCTGTTCGTTCTCGTCCTCAGTCTCGACCAGTTCGCCCGCCTTCAACTCCTCAAACTCCCCATCAGCCTCGGGTCTCGTATTTGTTTCATCGTCATCACTGCTATCGTCACAGGTCTTGTCGGTCGCCTCGTCTGGGACACACACGCTCTTGTCTTCAATCGCATTGTTCCCCGCCTGCTGCTGATCGTCGCTTCCGCTGGATGCTGCTGCGTCAGCTTGGGCCTGCGCTTCCCGCGCTTTGTTGAGACGCATCCGCTGCTCCTTGCGCTCTTCGCGGTCCTTGTGAACGTTCACGCGCGCCTTGAGCTGCTCGAGCGCCAGCAGCGCTTGTGCAGTCGAGCTCGCCGCCTGCGTCGCGTCGTCAAAGAAGCGCTTCACCTCGCCTTCGATAACTGCCTGGCGCTTCTTGAAACCCGCTTCCACCACTGCGAGTCTCTCTTTCGCTACCTCTCGGAACGTCACGGCTTCTGTGGCGCACGTGTTGCTGCAGAGTGACGCGTCGACAAACTCGTCCGAACCATCGCAGCAGTCGCAGATACCGTCATTCATGCGAGACGTGGGGATCTGTTGGCATTGGGAGACTAGTCAGGGTTAATGACAAGCACGTAGACCACTCAAGGCCCAGAGCGCACCTTCTTGGGGAAATAGCCGTCGTTGCCGCAATAAAAGACACTGGAGAGCAGGTGTGAGCACGCAGACGTGCCCGGCTCGTCCTCTCCGTTGTCGCAATCGCAGTAGTCGTCGTTCACAAACTCCAGTCCGAGCGCTGTCTTCTTGCCACGCACGACGCACTCGAAGGCGCCGCTCGCGTAGCGCTGCTGCTCCTCAGGGGCCACCCCCCGTACGCCACCTGTACCAGCAGACGCAACTGCAGCAGCAGCAGTAGACGCCCATGCGAGAGCCACGAGGGCTGCGCAGCTCAGCAGCAGCGCCGCGCGAACAGCTCGTCCCCGGCAGTGCATCATTCGCGAATTGTCGATCTTTATTGTTTGAAATGACTCGGGTCTGACTCTACCGTTGCTGCATTGGCTGGAATAGTTCTATTTTTCTAATCATTTCATCCAATCATATCGAGATAATGGTGAAATCCAAGTCAGCTTCATTATCCATCTCCACCACCAGCCTGTCCATTTCTAAATACCTGCGAGTGTTATGTGGCAAGAGTTACGCTGACTGTAAGCCGCGCGCGACAGCACCATTGCCCTCCGCCTATCAGTAGTGGCGGTCGTCCTGGTAGTAGTCCCGCTCACCACTGCCACCGCCGCCGCTTGTCGAGTACGCGTTCGGCTGCGTGCAGAGCACACTGCCCACTTTCTTGAACTTGGACATCTTGAAGAGGTCCGGCTCGCCACCCGTGATGGTGCTGCTGGTCTGTCGGCTCGAGTGGAAGCGCACGTCCTTGCCCTGCGACGCGCGCGTCTCACGCGGCAGCGGCAGCTTGCCCTTGATCTTCATGTTGCTAAAGTCTGGATAGTCGGCGTTCTCGGTGCTGAACGACGTGTAGCGCGCCTGGACGAGCGCGTTGATGTCTTCCGATTCTCTGAATAAACACGTCAACCATGGTTAGTGTATCCGCACGGCATGGCCAACACAAACCGGTATCCTAAGAAACACGGGGGTACAGTGCGTACTTGGACTTGATGCCGTAGGTGAGGTCGTTCGTGGGCACGAAGCCGGCCTTGCTCTTCGCCGCGGGCTTGACGATGATGTCCGGATGGTCGTTCGCGAACTTGCGCGTCTCACCGGCTGTGAGGTGGCCGCTCAAGATCGCCTGGCGGTTCGTCTCGATGAAGCTCCTTCCGGATTTGGCCGCCGGTGAGGGAGTCGCCTGCACCCACTTGCCGATCACTTCGCCCGCGCTCTCCGGATCGCGGACGATCTCGAAGCCGTACGCGTGGTTCGGATTCTTGGCGTCTGGCAGGTCGTAGGATGTGCGGCGCACGCGCCCCACGGTGCTCTTGATCATCGTGCGGCGCAGCGCACTCGGGTGTTCCTTCGTCATGGTGACGCGAGCTCTTTACTGCGCGTTGCTCTGTATGCGGCTGGCGTTCTGCCTGTGGTCCTGCAGAGAAAGTCAGCGGCACTAGCTATCAGCAGGATAGACGCGTCCTGCTGCATTCACGCGTTCACAGGCGGCAGAGCAGCGAGCTTATCGGCCCCATAAATACACCGCATGCTGCTCTTGTGGTGATGGCGAGAATAGAATTGTTTGTTGGAGCAACAGGTTTCTGATCCGTGACCTGCTTGGGACTTGCGTATACCTACCGGATACACGCAAATGTGGACTGAGAAGCGCGTGTGACTGGCTCCCTTTCCGGATGAAATCCACACCCTGAAATCCCAAACGAGACACTGATGCCGATAAGCACCGGATACATTGGACAGATATACGTGTCGCGCTCCTGCTCCAATCGTTTCGCAGGAGAATTGGTCTGTGGCGGCGCATTGCACTGAAAAGCTCCAAAGGCAACAAAGAGACTTTCGACGAGCAGCAAAATGAGCAAGAAGGTGGCGGCGCAACTGAAGAAGCTCCAGGGCGACGAGTGGGACTCGGACAGCGACTCGGAGCAGGCGCCCGCGTTCGACAGCAAGCAGGACTTCGTGACGCTCGAGAGCGCGACGCCCGAGTCCAAGAAGCAGAAGAAGAAGGCCGTTAAGAAGGCCAAGCAGGTGGCCGACGCCATCGCGAGCGGCGATGCGTCCAGCGGCACCGCCGGCAACAGCAGCACGAAGCAGTCGAACGTTATTTATTTGGGCCGCGTCCCGCACGGCTTCTACGAGAAGCAGATGATGGGCTTCTTCAAGCAGTTCGGCGTCGTGAAGCGCCTCCGCCTGTCGCGCAACAAGCGCACGGGCAACTCGAAGCACTACGCGTTCATCCAGTTCGAGGAGATCGAGGTGGCGCAGATCGTGGCCAAGACCATGAACGAGTACCGCCTTTTCGACCACACGCTCTCGTGCCACCTCGTGCCACCGCACGCCGTGCACGAGCGCATGTTCGTAGGCGCGAACAAGACGTTCAAGCCGCTGCCGTGGAAGTCGATCGCGCGCAACCAACACAACGCCGAGAAGAGCTACGAGCACGCGCTGGCGCAGAACAAGCGATTAGTGAAGAAGGAGAACGGGAAGCGAAAGGCGCTCGAGGCGCTCGGCATCCAGTACGACTTCCCGGGCTACGCCGCCCAGGTGCCTGCGAAGAAGACGCACATCACTTTTGTTTAGAGACGATCTGAATGAACCAGTAAGTGCGCGCCGACTGGATTTGGATACGAGAGCCGCGGCTGCCAATAGAAGACAGCGAGCGAGAGAACACGAGAGTGAGAGCGACTGAGGCAAGAGCGTGTTGTTCTCGCTTGAATGCTTGCTCGCCCACAGACAGCCACGCGCCCACGCGTATCCTATGTTTACATATGTCCGCTTTTTAAATACTACCTACCTCCACCCACCCATTCACATCACACAGACACCATTGGCGTTGCGTTGTCTGTTGATGCTGCTTGTCGCTGGGCAAGCAAGGTCGCTTGAGGCGAATCTCGCGTTGGTATCAGTGCTGAAATCGAATGAATACAGCCTCTATTTCTCGCCAAGCCTTTTGTATTTCGTGGTGTCGCCATCAAATGGAGAAATATCCCCTTTCATAAGTGCAATTGGAGCGCATTTCACAGTATTCGATATGAGAGGCAGATCTGAACCTTGCCCAACGGCAACACAGAAACAACACCGGAAGACCTCTCCACTCACTTGCCGAAAGCTCAACATGGCGACGAAACAAGACGAGGCGCAGCCGCTGCTCCACCGCCAGCCTCAGAGTCAGCCGCCGAGAAGCGCGCTGTCGCTGCGCGAGCGCAAGCTCAAGAACCTGCAGAAGCGCGTGAAGCTGCGCTCGAAGCGTCTGCGCGTGCACTGGCCCAAGATCGCGGCCTTTCTGGATCTCAAGGGCACGGTCGCGCTCGCGAGCACCTGCCGGCGCATGAAGCAGGTGCTGCAGGACGACCAAGTGTGGTAAGCTGTGCGTGCGAGAGTGGCTATGGGTGTGCATGCTGTTGAGCGACGTGCGTATCGATTGTGGCGTGATGTGCTGCAGGCAGCAGTTGTACACGAGCGTGCGCAGCCAGCGGCTCACGCAGCTCATCATTGACGAGGAAGCGCGCAAGTTGGAAGAGAAGCCTGCGAGCGTGAAGCAGAGTCTCCAGCGACTTGTACGTGTGCATGATTGAGCTGCCCGCAGATATCAACGAGCTTTTAGCAGTAAAACGAATCTTGTTCGAACTGTTCACTTTGATATTCAGGTCCACGCGCGCCACGTCCTGGACCCAACCAACGCGCTTCAGGTATGAGCCATTTTGATTTGCTCATACGCATGTGAGAGAGCTGGTGTAGTGACACGCCTTTTTCGTTACTGTAGCGGCGATTGCAAGAGGCTGAGCGTGAGGTGCACCGGATAGCAACGATGCAGGTAGGTACATCTCTGTGTACTGCTGTTGCTCTTGTATATGCTAGATGCTCAAGCCATGAGGTGGTGCTGCTCTATGGTTCTTTTTGCATTGCAGCGCAAGACCCAGGAGCTCTTTCGCCTGAACATTGCGTTCGTGTTCGTGCTCTGCTGCATCAGCATGGTGAGCTTCCTCTTCTTTAACGACGAGTCCAATGGTGCCTCAGGCCATCGGAGCTCTTCAGTCTCCCACCTCAAGAACAACAAGCACCAAGGCAGTGCCCTCAAGACAGTACGTGCATTACCTATGCTCAGCTCTTCGTTATTGAGTTAGGTCCTAACTCTCTCTTTCTGACTATGTAATGGCAGTTCATGGTCGCGCTGGACGTCCTCTCGCTCATGGCCGTGCTGATCCTGAGCTTCGGCAGCGTGAACCTCTCTGAGCCGAGGAGCCTGGGCACTGCTGGATTGCTGGGCTTCCTACAGTGCGTCATGATGGCCTTCATGTTCTTCGCGTGGGCGTCCCTGGACCAGCTACTGCACGCAGGGGTGGTGCTTGCCGCAGCAGTGTTTAATGTTGTGATGGCGAAGAGAAAGCAGCGCGAGTACGAGCAGGAGGTCGAGACGTTTGTCTCGAAGTACTAGCTTAGTGATCGCTTGTGTATCGTGGGCCACGTGGACCAGTCGTTTGCTGTTTGTCGCGTCTTCAATACGTGAGCTGATACGTAATGAAGCCTATTGCTTGCCGAGTGTTGAACCATTGTGACCATTAGCACTAGATACACTAATACGACCACGAGTCGTAGCAGCAGCCCGAGAGCCCTGTCGTGCCACTGCTGGCGATCGGCAGCGTGGGCTTCTCCAGCGGTGGGAATGATGCCAAACGCTTCGTGTCTTCGTCCTCATCAAAGAGCACACCACTAGACAGCAGCTCGCCTACTGTCGTCTGCAGCAGCACCTCTCGTAAATGGAGCTCTTCGTCTCGCTCGAGCACTCCGCGAGGGCGGTTGGACGCGTCGTTCTGTGTCTGCAGCCACTTTGGGTCCACTTGCTTCTTCACTTTGCGCATTCGCGCACGTTCGAGCGCCGAGTCCTGTTGGATAGCAGCACCAGAGCCATTTGCTGCAGTTGTTGTGACAATGGTGGTCAGAGGCAACGGATGGAGCTCGTGGCGCCAGTCGCTCGCGTCCGTCGCAGCGATGATCTTCTCCTCTTCTAGCAGGTCTGGTACCTGGGTTTTCTGAGCCTCGATGTCCCGCATGCGGCTCTGGAAGATGCGCGTGGAGTGCAGTCGCTGCGAATCCATAAACGACGGTGGCGGGTGACCTGGGGCTGCTGGTCGCTGATGTCCGTTGTCGTCCCCTTTATCGGCTTCTCCCTCGTCGTGGTCGTGTGCCTCACCGCTGCCGAGATCCTCGTTCTCCTTGTCGAGAAACGCCGCGATGCGCTCACGATTGAAGAACGCCGGGTTCAGCCGTTTGCCGTGCAGTCTACTGCTCATGTGGCGCGTGCTCTGGCGATGAGAGCGACTTGGCAATGACGTGTTGCCAGAGAGCGCCGCTAGCGGGTGCGCATGCGGCACTGGCGCTGGCTGCGGCGCGCCGACGTCGTCGTCCAAAGTGCTGGCGTGACTCGCTCGCTGGTGTCTGTTGTACGCTGCCGCTGCTCGTGCCGCTGCCGCTATCGGGACGCCACGTACTGACGGACGCGCCTGCGGCTGGGGTGGTGGGGGCAGCGGCGTCACCGCGTCGTCGCTCTCGACGTAGTTGAACACGCGCGCGCGCGCGTTCGCGTGCACTTGGGCCATATTGCGCTTGACTGCTTTTGCGTTTGAATTGTAAATTCAAAAGCAAGTGTCGAGATGCCACCTTTGAAAACAGGTTTGAGGGCTATGCGTCGTTGTGCGCTCAGATGTTCTCGCTGCAAGACATCACATTTTCAGGTAAAAGGGAGGGCATTATAAAGAGGGGCTTAGTCAGACTCTTTGACGAGTTTGCAAACCAAACCAAGACAACCAATGGAAATGAATCAAGCAGCAGGAAATGGTTTCCTGCATCCTGTGTCTCTCTTTGTCTGAAGGCGGCTCGGATCTTCAGCTTCACTTTCTCTCTCTCTGCTAATGACTACCTAACGTCTGACTAAGGGGTTCTTTTCTTTGTTCAAAATGCAGAAGCAATGAAATGCAGTTCATGCAT
Organism: Globisporangium polare; assembly: GCA_023333845.1. NCBI lineage: Eukaryota > Oomycota > Peronosporomycetes > Pythiales > Pythiaceae > Globisporangium > Globisporangium polare. The sequence continues at coordinate 41,734 of JAASFQ010000070.1, read as the reverse complement.
TCGAGGTGGCGCAAGGCGATTCGAACGCCAAAGCTTAGCGGTCGTATCGCGTAAAGTTGCTCGGGGGAGGACCACCAGCACCACCACTGTTGTTGTTGTTGCCCGGAGGCAGCGAGCCGCGCTGCTGGTGCATGTTGCGCAGTCCGGCCTTCAGGGCTTCGATGCCGCGTGGCGCTGGTCCAGGTGGCGGAGGAGCTCCCGAGGCCGAGAACGACTGCACTGGCTGCAAACTGCCGCCGAAAGCCGACTGGATGCGAGCGCCACTGCCGCTGGCGTTCGGACGAGGGCCGCTGTAGCCACCGCTGCTGCTGTTGTTGTTGCCGTAGCCGCCACCACGTCCGCCGTAGCCACCACCGCCACGACCACCACTGTTGTTGTTGTACTGGTTGCCGCCGTAGCCGCCGCGGTCCTGGCTGTTGTTGTTGTAGCTGCCCGGGTTGTTGCGATGGTAGTCGCTGCCTGCCGAGCGACCGCCGCTATTGTTGCTGTAGCCACCACCGCTGTTGCCGCCATACTGGCCGTGCTTGTTGCGCGGCTCCTGCGAGCCCCAGTTGCCCGAGCCGTTCGTCAGGTACTGATTGTATTGCTGGCCACCGCCCTGCTGCTGGTCATGGTTGTAGCGGTTCACATTGAGGTTGTTGTTGTTGTACCCACCCTGCTGCTGGTTGTTGTAACCACCACGACCACCACCACCACGGCCGCCGTAGCCACCACCACGACCACCACCACGACCACCACCACCGCCGTTGAAATTGTTCTGACGCACGTTCGTCAGCGCACCGGAGCTACCGGCCAGGTCGATGATGTTGATGTTCGCCTTCCCGAAGAACGGGATCGATATTCTCCGGTCGCTCTCCGAGACCAGCGTCGGCGAAGGCGCCATCGCACCCTCGAGGATGCGGCACCAGTGCTTGAGCTTGGGCGGCAGGCGGTACTGGTAGCTGTAGCACTGGTTGTTCTGGATGTCCTGCAGGTGCTGCTGGGACTTCTCCGGGCTCGGCACGATGCACCCGATCGGGAAGTGCAGCGAGTCGATGTAGATCAGCATGCCGTTGAACGACTCGGAGATCTTCGGGTTCGCGGTGCCCTCTGGGTTCTCTGCGGTTGGCGGCGAGTCGATCACGGGGCACTTGGAGTGGAAGAACACGATCTCGCGCCCGAAGCGCTCGTTGCGCTTCTTCTCGGCTTCGGTGAGCTGCTCGTTGCCAATCTTCATCGCTTCCAGCAGTCGCTCCTCGTCGATGAACGGGAGCAGCACGACCCAGAGCCACGGCATCGCCTTGCCATTCGGGTCCACGGGGATGTCTTTCGGGTAAAAGTCGATGATCGGCGACTCGGTCTCGGACATGAGCCAGCGGTACGGCTTTGGGATAGCGTGGCTACTTCCCGACGGGAACACGCCCATGAGCTGCTCGAACGGGTGGAACGGCTGGCCCTCGTTGAACGTGATCGTGAAGCGATCAATGTTGCGCAAGTCCGACGCGAACGGCGCGTAGTGGAATGGGTAGAACCACTGCCACGACGCGCAGCCCGAGTAGTAGTACTTCATGACCCAGCAGAGACCTTCGATGTAGCTCTGGAACACCTTCTCGCGGCCGCCGCCGTGCTCAATGTCATCGGCCTTCATCTTGTCCGTGTAGTAGCGCGTCTTCCACCCGGGCTCGCCTAGTCGCACGACGTCCTGCACTTCTTCACGGTACTTCTCGAGCTGGTTCTCAACGCTTTCCTTAATGCGCGCCTTCACGGCTTCCTCGGCCGTCATGCCACCGTACTTCTTGTCTGCCTGGATCACGTCCTTGTCGATTCTACGCTTCTTCTGGATCTCGACCGCGTCGTCCTTGGCCGCCGCCGCGGCGATCTGGTCACGCTTCTCGTACGAGATGCGGGACTTTCTTCTCCGCTCGTTCTCCTCCTGCTTCAGCGCTCTTCTTTGGAAAATCACGTCCTCAACAGCACCGACTTCCGCAAGAATCACGTCCACGCGCGAGAGGTCGACGTCGCCGGCGTCCGTCAAGTAACCGCCCATCGCTGGAAGCAACTTGGCGTAGATCAGGATCAGGAAATCCAGCGCGCCGTCGCGAATGTCGAGAGACGGCAGGTGCGGCAGGAAATCGTTGCCCACGAAGAAACAGAGGAACACGAAGTCGTCGATCACGCGCTCAAAGTCGTACTCGAACGGCAGCACGCGCGACAGCGGCTCGAACTCGATCTGCAGGTACTCGCGCAGCGTCGCAATGTGCAGGTACTGCAGAGGCTTCTGGTCCGAGGCCAGCAAGTCCCCGTCGTGCTCACCGAACTCCCCGCGCTTGCGCTTGTGGTCCGCCACACCGTTCGCGTCCAAGACCATCTTTTGCTTCTCGCGCTCGCGCTCGTACTTCTGCTTCCCAAAGAGCACCTCTTCACGCAGGATGGAGAACTTGACCTCGTGGGTGGCCAGCCCAAGCATGATGAGGTCTGCGTCCAGTCCGTGGAGCACGTGGTGCTGGTTCGGATCGTACCCTGGCTGCGACCGCTGCACGCGGATGTAGGACATGAGCTTGTGCTCACCCTCACCCGGCACGCCGGCGTCCGAGAAGATAACCTTGAGCGACTTCCACGCCTCATTGTTGTTGATGCGGTCGCGGATGTAGAAGCGCATGTACTTGGCGAGCTTGGACATGAACTTGGTACCGGGTGTGATCACGTTCGAGTCCCAGGCCTTTTCCTGCTTGGACGGCACCTTGTGGCCCAGCGTCTTCATGTACTCGAGCGCCTCTTTCTCGACCTCCATGCGCTGCTCGGCCTCCTGCGCGGCGCGGAAACGACGCGCGCGCTGCTGGTTCATCTTGGCGCGCGGCGCGACGCCATCGATCGCCAGGTAGAGCACGCGGCGCGGGCGCACGGCTGCCACGAGCCGGTCGACGTACTGCATAATGCGGCGGTACATCTCCTCCTCCGTCTTGGGCGCCTCGCCGTGCTCCGGGTGCGCGCACGGGTGGATGAGCCCGTTCATGTCGACGAAGAGATTGTCAACCTCAAAGCCGTTCGGGTTCGGGCCCGTGGTGTCCAGCAGCTCGTAGTGGTGCTCACCTTCGAGCACCACGGCGCGGTTCTCCACGCAGTCGACGACGCATTTCGGGTACTTCTCCTGGATCCAGCGGTAGAACGCGGGGACGCCCATGGCGGTGGCGACAGGTGGTGGTGGTGCTTAACAGCGGGTAGTGCAGATGCGAGTCTGCTAGCTATTGCACGTAGCTGTAGCAGGTGGGCGTTCAGGGCACTCGTGTCGCTCGCTCAAGAAGAAGAGAGAGATCCCCCGCCGCGTCGTGTCAGTCTGGTTGCTTTTCCGACTGAACAGCGATATGATTGGACGGACTGGACAGCACGAAGCCGGGTTATTGGGTTGCAAGATATCCCTGCGATGAACGATAGGAAACACATGGAAATACTGCGATAGCGCATCCATCTTTTGTGCACAGAAATATCTCTGAGAGGAGGTTTGACAGTGATGTCTTGGATTTTTGGATCTCCCGTGTGTTCTTTTTTACTCGGAAATGTATCGGAAAGTTTGGCGAACTCTCAGTCCAAGTGAGGTGGTTTGTTCTGATCCTAGCTATTGACACAGTCAGGATCATGTTGGGTTTCCCTCTTGGAAAGTGTCAACACGTGTGGTTGAAAAGTGGAATGCAGACGCTTCCTCTCTGATTCTGAGCTCACAGAGGAAAGGTGTGAAGTAACTGGAGGGGACCGTTGGAGCAGTCAGGTCAATAAGAGCGGCCATCTCGAATTGGCTCCAGCAAATCGATCGATCGGTCACGGCGGCGGCTCGCTCATTGCTGTCTCTCCAGACGAACAGCTGCGCGTGCGTGTGTATCCATCTCCAGTAGCAGCGAGACCACGACGCAGAGCTCTCTGCTTTTTCCATGCTGCTGATCGACCTCAAGAGCAGCAGTCGACGCGCGAACGAGTGAGATGCGCCATCCACAGACACACAAGCAAAGCGAGAGCCTCTCGATGAACAACTCGGCACCGCGCGCAATGTCAGCTCCATCGACAGACGCACAAGAAACGGAAGCTCATGATGGCGTGCCACAGCAGGTACGGCTGCGCATGGCCAAACAGGCGGGCGACCGGTCCTTCGGCATGACGCTCGAGCAGCGCTTCGCCGTGACGCCGCACGAATACGCCGCCGTCGTGTCGTACATCTTCCCCGACTCGCCAGCAGACCGCGTCAGCATCAAGCGAGGTACGGCGATATACAGCCGTGTTTAGCTGGCGACCATGCGATTGACGCTTACTGTGCATGTGCTCGTGGACTGGTAGGCTGGATGCTGCTGCGCATCAACAACAGGTCTGTGCGCGGATTGCCCGTGAAAGACGTCGCGCTGATGTTCCGCGACCTCGTGGAGGTAAATGCTTTGGTATCGTCACTGTACGACCAAGTGGATATCGCATTATTGACGTGTAGTATTGCTTGCTTGTGGCTGTACATGCCAGGTTGATGTTGAATTTGAGACGCACTCGTACAGCCCGCTGCTCATGCCTCTTGGTGGCAATTTCAGCGCCACGGGTGGTGCATTCAGCAGTGCGGCCGCCAATGCCTTCTGCGGCAACTTGTTCCTCCAGGCGTCGATGGCTGGGTTTGTGCCTCCTCCTGTTCCTGCTCCCGTCGTCACTGGCTTCGCGCAGCCTGCGACGCACGTGCCGTCATTCCAGCAGCAGCCGTTCGCACCAACGCATTTCCAGGCGCCTTCTCCAGCGGTGAGCAACGCAGTGCCCGCGACCTCTGGGCACGTCATCCTGTCCCCGGGGAGCTCATTAGGCGTCCCGGCGTCGTTAGCGATTCCAGAATCTGCTACTATGGCTCATGTGAACGCTCGCGTGGTGGCGGCTCCAGCGATGCCAGCGCTCAATGGACACGTGCCAGCTCCGCAGCAGGCGGTGCCGCAAGCCACCAGCACAGCGAAAACTGCAGTGGTGAGAGAGGCCATCAGCGCTGTGCATTCACAGTCTGACAGCGCCCCCATCATCCAGAAACAGGCGCCTCCTGCTGCTGTCCTTACACGACCTCAACTACCCGTGCCTCCCTTGACAGCGTCGAATGAGCCATTGGAATCCGTGAAGCTGAATGCCATGGTCAATTCCGATCCAGTGGCTGAAGAGAGTGCTAGCTCTCCACACCACCAGCAAACGAACGGCGCTCTGTCCAGCGCCTCGGGGTCTCCAAGTCAACCCTCAGAGACCGAAGCAGAACCGATCGCACCAGCCGCCGATGTACCAGCCCCGGCACAAGAAGCAGCTGTGACTCCTGTCATAATCTCGCCAACTCCCACCATCAGACCGACACCACAGGCTCCACCTGCGTTTGTGACAGAAGCAAAGCCCAGTACCCCTGTTGCTTCAGCCCCACGTGCGAAACAAGCTAAGACCAGTGCTGCTATTCCTGCAACCCCAGTCAGCGTTAACCGAAACGCAGTCACCCTCAAGACGGAGGCCCATGAAGTCCCTCCGACCACACCAGCAGCTCGCGTGCCACAAGAATACCGTATGCATTCGAATGGAACGCCAAATAGTTGTGCTGTCACAAGAACGTCGTCGGATCCAGCACGTCGCCAAACTGCAGTAGCTACGACAACCACGAACTCAGGAAAGAAGCGCGGGCGGCCAACGAACTCGACGTCGCTCTTCTCATCCGACAGCCAAGATGCTGTTTCGCAGCGCGCGCGTGTGAAGTCGCGGAATCGGAACGCGGTGCCCGACGATTCCGACTCGGACTCCTCCCGTCACGCATACCTGCACAACGGTACGAGGGCTTAGGATGTTTGCTATGGTGGAAATTAGTTTTCACATAGCGCTGGGGTCCATGAACTAACTCACGCCTCTACTGTGAAATGCTGCAGACCCTGAATCGCAATCCTCTCCAGAGCAAGCGAGCACAACGACCCGCCGCAATACGCGTCGGCGAGGCGCTAGCGGCGAATCCACGGGACGCGCGCGTACAAGCCTCACGGTCGACCGCCTCATGACCATGGGCTTCTCGCGCGAGGACGCGAACGCGAGCGTGACGGCGTGCGGCCACGACCCGGAAGCGTGCATGATCTGGATCATATCCCACATAGAGGAGAAGCAGTTCCTCGACGACCTGAACAAGGCGTCGGTCCAGTCGGAGCTCTCGAAGCAGGCGGAGGCGAAGGAGCTCAAGGAGCAGGAGAAGGAGACCTACAGGAAGGCGAAGGAGTTCACGGCGCTCTTCACGACGGTGTGTTCTTACTGAGTCCGCTTGGCTGTGTTTGTACGTAAGTCGACTCACGAAGTTCTTGACGTTGTCTTGTAAACAATTTGTTGGCAGTCCTTCATGTTGAGCAGCGAATCAGACGCCACCCTGTTCAAGAAGATGCTCGCAGACGCGATTGGCGAAGTGGACCCGGACACTTTTCTGCGCGTTGTGCTCACGAAGTTGCTGAAGCTCGAGGCGCAGGCCATCCGGTGGTACAAGGACGCGTCCAAGTGCTACCTGCTGCAGCTCGCCCAGCGGCTCGAGGCGAGCTTTGAAGGTCACGACGTGGTGCTCTGCTGCTCCAAGCTGCCAGCGACTTCGGACTCTTCCTCGTCTCCTGACGCCGGTGGCTGCGCGTTCCTGCAGACGCTCCATGAAGAGGAGCGCAGTCTGAGCAAAGCGCTCTTCGACATGCCGGAGAACCACGGTGGCGTGCCGCTCGCGTTCCTGAAGGCGGACAAGGACATGCAGTTCAGTCTCGACGACGACGGCTTTGAGGTTCTCGAAGTGGAGGTCACGAGCGACTGAGAGAGTGAATGAAAATGTGAAATGAAGTTACTATGAAATGGTTGGTTCAAATGCGCAGCGAGTGTTTCTAAGGATATGTGTCGGTACAACACAGGAAGCAAACAAGTTACTTGTATCTAGAAGCGCCTTTGTGTGTGCAAGTCGTCGTCCTTCTCGTTGTCGTGCTTGATCGGCTTTCACTCACCAGATCTACGGCGACGCGTAGATGCCCTCGCCCGCAAACCAGAGCGAGCTCTCCTTCTTCTCGCTCGAGGCGCTCACCTCCTGCTGGCCGTTGATCGGACAGCGGGGGCAATTGGAGTCGTCGAAGCGCGAGTTGGGGCCAGTGACGAGGTACTTGCCCGTGGTCGCACTCTTCAGACGCACGAGTTCGCCGCGCTTCCACTGACCGTCGTCCTCGCACTGGTCCGCCGCACTGCACTGCTTGCTCTCCTCGCACTCGACGACCCATGTGTCGAGCGAGTCGCCCTCGCCCGCGACGCCGTAGCCGCTCACTTCGTCGTGGCCGTCGGTCAGCGGCGACGGGAACCCGTGCGTGTGCAGGTTGCGGCGCGTCATGACGTGCTCGAGGCGGATCGTGGCTCCACACTGGATCTTCTCGCCTGCATCAAATGGACAGCTGGTTAATACTGATGAGCCTCGCATCAGAAGGCATTGCAATAAGCAACGTACCGATGGAGCATCCAGCTTCGCCGTCGCCTTCCTTCACGAGCCAGTAGCTGTTGCGGTCGCTGCGCGAGCCGTGCGCGGTGATCGACTGCTGCCCGCTGCCGCCACCGTACGCGATCTCGTGCGAGTGCAACCGGAAGCGCGTTTGCTCGTGTACCAGCTTGATCGAGCTGCCGCACGTCACGTACTCGAAGCCAGTAGGGTCTGACATAAGACACGTAGCAGAACGAGCACAACATTAGTCACCCGCAAGCGACGTGAAGCCATAGGAAGTGCATGAGCGAACGTACACGTGAGATCAGCAGACGAGTCCTCGGCGCACGCGTCCTTGCACGTGAACTCGTGGTGGTCGCACGTCACTTCGCGCACGCGGCGGCGGTCTTCGCACTCGCAGTAGCCCGAGAACCCGGACGCGATGGTCTTGTCACACGTGGCGTCGTTGTGGGGCTCGCGGACGCCGTGCGGGTCGCAGCGGCCCGTAGCGCGCCACCGCACGCAGTGAGCGTTGTGCGCGCCCACGGAGTCTGTTGAGCCGCTGAGCAGCAGCACACAGGCCAAGGCGGCCGCTGTCGTCGTCACCAGAGAGCAGCTCCGCATCGTTTGCTACGTCGGTCGATCCAGTCGGAAGTGAAGTGGTGCTGTTGCACGCGATCGATATCCAAATGCCGCGTGTGTGTGTGAAGGGATGAAGAGCATTTCGACACGAGCTGTCGAAAACACTCCCGAAATTGACGAGCCGCATTCACGACCGACCAATGTTTCACGTCAATTCGTGCGAATATGGAAGCTTTGATAGTTTACGGGTCTTGAAATCATACTTCCATAAAGTACGATTGCGTCACTATGATTTCACAAACCAAAATGTATCAACGCTTTCATATTCGCACGAATTGACGTGAGTTTGTTTTATCCGAAAAGTCGCCGTGCTGACGCAATAGTTGACGAAAACGACAGAGGATTGATTTGTCTTGTTTTGTGATATTCGTCAGTTTTCGAGAAGCGGCGGCTGGAGAAGAGAGAGAAGAGATGGCTACCGCTGCGAAGACCGTGCTGATCACTGGCGCCAATCGCGGCATCGGGCTCGCGTTCACGGAGCACTACGTAAGCCGCGGCTGGAGGGTGGTCGCGTCCGCGAGAAGCGTCGACACGGCGAATGAGGTACTGTGCGCACGCTTTGTTGTGTGCACCCAGCTGCGTTGTTCAATGAGGCGGGCGTCGTCGTGGCGATGCATGAACTGACAAAATGGCACATTGACATCTGTGTGTGCATGTATACCTTGATGATGCGAATGAACAACGCATCGTGCAGTTGAAGAAGCTCGCGCCATGGAAGCTGATCCCGCTGGACACTGGTGACGAGCAGTCGATCCTGAAGGCCGCCGAGTCGCTCAAGGATGTGCCAATCGACCTCCTGATCAACAACGCCGGCATCTTGGAGGACAAGAACTTGATGACCACGACCAAGGAAGACCTGATGCGCCAGTTCGAGGTGAACGCCGTGGGCCCATTCCTCATGACGCGCGCGTTCTTGCCGAGCCTGCGCCTCGCTGTGAAGTCGAGCGGCACGGCGTTCGTCGCGCAGACCACTTCGCGCATGGGCTGCATCTCGGACAACTCGTCGGGCGGCTACTACGGCTACCGCGCGTCGAAGACGGCTCTCAACATGCTCACGAAGAGCCTGACGCTCGACCTGAAGGACGAGAAGATCGGCTGTCTGCTGCTGCACCCCGGCTACGTCGTGACGGCGATGGTCGGCCACAAGGGTAACGTCACTCCCAAGGAGAGCGTCGTTGGCCTGACCAAGATCATCGAGAACGCGACGCTCGAGGACTCTGCCAAGGTGTTTCACTCTGAAGGCTATGAGCTGCCGTGGTAAATGACGTCAGGAGAGCGACAGCATTGGCTTTACCGTATGGTTCTTTTCGTACCAGATATTCCTATCCCTTCGCATTGGTAGCGACTGCAGAGTAAAACGACACAAAGACACAAGAAAGTAGCACTGCTATCGCATCAAGCTGTGTGTTTGTATTGCTCTTCCTCACGTGATCGCGCTTGCTTTAGTCGTCGCATTCGGTCTTGGAAAGCAGGGTTCCGCAACCGAAGCATCTCGAGACGCAAACTCGTGAGCTCCGCTACTCATGCCACCACGTTAGAGTCTCAGTCGTCATTGGAGGTACATGTTGATACAGCCAGGGCAGTCGGCAAGCCATGTTGGTAGTGTGCAACTGACCTTGGAGGCTTATCCTGTCGACGCCGAGTTGCTCAACTGTGTCGTTCAGTCCCTGCGCCTCCTCGTGCGCCGATGCTGAGCATAGAAGAAGAACACACCTTGTTACCACCAACTCCTTTTATATGCATGCACCTATAACAGCGCCCATTACCACCCACCCACAGCGCGAGACGACTCGTAAACGCGCAGTAGCAGCAGCTGCGACATCACGCTCGCACTCTCCTGCGCTTTCGCCTTCGCCCGCATCGTGGACACCGAGAACTTCAACTTGACCGACCATCACTCTTCTTACAAATGAATTGAGAACGCAATTCATTTTCGAATTGCTTTTGGTGAAACGAAACGACATCAGTGATGATGGCGTTCACATGGCTTCATCCAGGAACAGCAAGTTGGCGCATCAGCTTGTTGCTTTGAGTACCGCATGCGATGTCGTCGACGTCGCTCGTCTACGAGCATGAGCTGCGCGACCCGACGCGCGAGGAGCTCTACACCGGCCCCAAGCGCGAGAAGCTCCCAGCGGAGATCCAGCAGATGGCTGTCGAGGACACCGCGTGCACCTTCTGCGGCGTGAGCTACTTTGTCTTTGCCGAGGTACAGGAGCTGCAGGCAACCGCCAAGAAGTACAAGAAGACTTTCCACGTATGTGTGCATTGCCTGCGTTAGATCACACAACAGTGTTCTGTGTGCTGAGTAGTTGATGCGATGCGCTTGTGTATGTTTGATTTGCAGGATTTCGTGCGCTTCCTCGAGCGCGAGCGCAAGATCTCGCACGACCTCAAGGCCGAAATCCAGTCGCTCAAGAAGAGCTTTGAGCACATCGCTGGCACTTTTGCCACAAACGCACATCAACTCGCAGCAGAGTGCACTCAATTACGACAGGTGAGCAGCGAAAGCAGCGCCAGGATACTCAATGCGCAACGAGAACTCGCTCAGCAGCAAGATGTGAACCAGCAGCTGCAGAGTCAGATGAAGAGAGCAGAGGAGGAGTGGAAGATAGCAAGTTCGCTCATCGAGCAGAAGTTGCGCAATGAGATCTTGCATCTCTCCAGTCAGATCGAGAAGTGCAAGTTGCAGTCGAGTACGCAGGAGGCAGAGTTTGCAGTCGAGTTGGAGCGCGAGAAAGCAAAGATCAAGGAGCTCGAAGCGCGCTATGTAGAGAGCCAGGAGTCACGGAGCTCGAGCGAGCGATTGATGGTCACAGAGCGAGATCAGTTGAAGCAGAAGCTACTGGGAATGACAGAGCGCGTCGAAGAAGAGCAGAATGCAGCGAAGCAGCTTGAAATGCAGCTGAAGGCAGTGCAGCAGGAGCTCTCGCGGATCGCTTCTTCAAATGATGTCGAGCGGTCGTCTTTCTCTCAGCTGAACAGCGAAGTGATCATGCTCAAGCACCAGCTACACAGCTTTGACAAAAACAAGGCGCTGATGCTGGCAGAGCGCGCTCAGCTTCAAGAAGAACATGTGAAGAAGGACGACCTGATCTCTCAGCTGCGCCTCCAGGTGGACTCTTTGCAGAAGAAAGGCGAAGAGAACGCTCTGGCAACAGAGAAAATCAAGCAAGAGTACGTCAAAGAGCTCGAGAAGATGCGCATCGAGCACGCAAACGACCTCCATCGGCTGCAACGTATCCACGTGAAGGCCATTAACGAGCTCAAAACGACTCAGAAGGAGTACATCGAGCTCCTGAAAAAGGAGACCTCGGAGATGCAACAGGGGTTGGCGAGCACCCAGAGCACAGCGGAGAGCTTGGAGAAGCAGGTACGGTGTATGTATCTGCCGCCGGATTCTTGTTGTTTCGATGACTATATGATGGTCTCGTAATTCGTGCTGGTTTTGTTCAGCTGCGTGAGGCTGAACGGCAACTCTCCCACTGGAAAGACCAAGCAGAGCGTAGCATGGAGGAACTGCAGGCGAGTCAATTCGCTAAACTGCTGTTGTCATTCGTGCTGGAGAATGAACCGACTGATCGATCGACTTGTGCACTCGATTTTTAAAATGGGCAGCACGTTCGCCAAACTGGCATGCAGACAAAGTCACTGTCAGACGCACTGGAAAAGAAGGTCTCGAGCCTGGAAGACCACAAGGTAACTTGCCGCTGCCTATCGATTACCAATGCCATCTAGGCTCAATTAGACTTGTTCATCCGACGGACAGAGAGATTTGGACGAGGAAAACAGCTCGCTCCAGCGAGAGCTTGATCTCCAAAAGGGCAAGGCGAAGCAGCAGGTGGGCAAACTCCAGCAGGAAATGGCTCAGAGCCAGCAACGGTTCGAGTCGCAAAATGCTACTCTACAGATGCGTGTTGACGCTCTCCAGGCGAAAATTGATCAGCTGGAGGAAGAGAAGAAATCGCGACCTGCCGTGACGCCGCAAGTTGCTTGGGAAGACGAAGACTCGCGAACTGGAGGAGGTAGGCAGCCAAACGACACGAATCGTGGCAAGAAGAACGGCTCGTATCCTAGCAAAAGCAGCAACAACCAGGAGAGCCACAACCTTGAGAAAGTGATCGAGAAGCTTCGATTCGCCTTGGATCAGAAAGAACGAGTACGTAGCAACATTCACTCCATCCTCGTTGTTTTCATTGGAGAGTGCTTACTTACCTCGGGATGTTTTCGACCAATGTGAACAGGAAATCGCTCTTCTGCAGCAAACGGTTCATCGCGAGTGTCTAGAGAGAACGTCGCTGCTGGAGAAGATGCGCAGTGGCAAAATCCTTCCCGACATGGTCGGAGTCACAAGTGCGTCTTCGTCTTCGCTGTCTGGGAATTCTCCTTGGCGAGGTTCGGGCCGAGTAGGCGGAGTTGAACGGGAGACGACATCGAATGCTGACGAAGACGAATCGAGTCAAGAACCTGCTGAGCAGTCCGGAGCCAGCCAGCCAAAGGCCTCGTTCTACGAGAAGCTGCGCAAAGCGGGGCAACGGAAGTCAAAGCCTCGGAAGTAGCTCTCTAAAGCTTGGTAAGATTTCACAACTCTGTCTTTCACATTGTTACAATGCCTGGTTTAGCGTTTGATCACCATGCTGTACAAGTGCATCGTGTGTTTGCAAATTTGATGGTGGCTACACAGAGATCAAAAGCACCAATCGTCGTCGTCCGAGTCCACCGAGTCATCGTCGCTTGTGAGCGCGTGCTCGTCTCCTTTCCGCCAGTAGTTCACGCTTCCCTGCATGATTCTCGCGATTCGCTCTGTCTCTGAGTCGGCTTTGAAGGGTAACGGCTTCTTGACCTGTCGAGTCGAGAACGCGAACAATGGGGCTTCGACTTCATCGCCAAATAGCTTTGCATCAGGACGTGGGCTGGTTCGTGCTGCGGTCATCCTCTCCACCGCCCGCTCGCGTGAGTTTTGGTCGTCATCGCACGTCTTCATTCGCCGCTGCATCTCTTGCTGGAGTGTGAACGAATCGGTCCAGTGCACAGCTTTCAAGTCTCTTTTGAAGACGTGGGCCGGCGAGTGCCTTGGACTATCTGGCGCGTCAACACGACCGTGATACTGATGATCTGCATCATGATGAGCGTAGGATCTAGCGCTCTCGAGATCAACAGCCGACTCGGTGGAGCTTGACTGTCGAAATCTCAGGGACGTCGAAATCTCGCCTTCTCGGCTCTCCATGTCAGTGAAGCGTGGCAGGTTGTGCAGCTCCGCGTCGGCTTTATTGGAGGTTGCTTGTACCGTCACTTCTTCGTCCTGATGCTTGGTCGGGTGTTCATCCACCCTAATCTGCTCAGTTGGACTCGAGTTCTGCGTCACACGAGCGTTGTGAGCCCGGAGGATCTCTTTCACAAGCCCTGACCCACAAGAGTCTCGAATTTCGGTCAGCAACTGGCAGATCAGCTCAAACTTGTCTGCTGGAAGACTGAACGACGACTGGGTTGGTAGAAGCTGCTCCTGCCCTTGCTGCGCCGTTTGTGGTTCTTGTGCGAGCTCAACACTGCCATCGCCAGAAGATGGAGGGGTGATCTTGTCATCTGCACCCACTGTAGTGCTGCTCGGAGGCGTTAGAATCTCCAGGAAGCCATCTTTGACTTCCAGATCTTCTCGATGTGGGTCGGCATGAAGGCTTTGCTCAACATCACTGTCATGGTTCGACTCGAATTCAGACATGAAGCCAAAGTCATCATCGGTTCCACAAGCAGCATCAACCATCCCTTTCGCGGTGGATTTGTCGGCCAGATGCTCAGGTTGAAGTGGATTTCCAGGCACAGGCACCTGGTCTGCGAGCTCAACCAATGTGCTGCTGGTGCGGTGTGCTTGATCAACGCCAGCAGAAACTCTTTCGAGGTCCTCTGTTGCATCTTTCATGTCGTCACGACTGCTTCCTTCCATCACATCGCAGCTCTCCATGTTGACTTGCACTGCCTTCTCTTCCGACACAATCGCGTCTGTTTCCGCTGAAGACTCTCTTAATTCGCCGAGCTGCGTGCTTGAACCGAGCCCGTTTCCGTCATCGACAGTGCTCATCTCAGCAGAATCGGTACAGCTGGCATAGGCATGACTCGGATCGTAAAGCTCGAGGGAACTCGTACTCGCTGGCTCCGCAGTCACATCAGTGTGATCTTCAGCCGAATTATCAGTGCCGTGATCAGCGTACCCCGATACCAAGGATCGCGTCTCGTCGTGGGGTTGCTCTGTCAAAGTGCAGCAACCATGGGGGGCGTCATGTTCTCCGTCGGTAGAAAAAGAGGACGCCCTATCTGCAGTGCCGAGCTCTTCCAGCGCTTGGTGATCAGAGCTCACTGGAACTTCGTCTGGCTCACATTCATACGTGGCTTCCTCTGCGGCCGCACGGTCCCCTTCCACGTCAGTATCTAGCCTTCGACTGGTCTCATCTTGTTGTGGCATCACCGCTGCTGAAGTCAAATTCTCCACAACTTCTCCTTTCATATCGTCGGTCGTCAGAGGTGCGATTTGACTTGCAGCTGGACTTTCAACTTCTTCAACTTGGCGATCATCTTGCTGGAGAAGCGTATTTGGCTCAGCGTAACTCGTCTGCGCTGCGAAAAGCTGCTCGTTATCTGGATATCGGGCCGACGGCGACATGCGGTCACTCAGCGGAGACAGCTCAAGTTCCTCGATACCGAGTGACGCCAACGTGATTGGCTTGTAATAATCAGCGGTGTCATCGAGCGCTAGTGGTGTGAAATCATCGTCTTGGACATCATCTTGACCAACGACGGAGCTGCGCTCTTCAGTAACGAAGTGATCGCCTGACCAACGTGCCTCACCAGCATCACCAATCACGTGCCAGCTTGAATAGCTATTGCTCACGTCATCTTCTACAGACACCGCAGATTGTGCGGCCAGAAAGTCCCCGCCACTACCGCTGTACTGGTCCAGGTTGGAGGCGATTGACTCTGTCTCATGATGACCGGGCACATCATGAGGACCCGCTCCTGAAGATGGAAATACGCCTTGTTCATCGACGTCATCGCCTTCGTTGTACCAGTCTCGATAGTCTTCTTCAGTGACCTGTGGTCAAATCACAGGAATCAACAATCACATGTGTGAGTTCTTCAACGAAGCTGCGTGCTTTGAGCTTGACTATTTGTGCGTACCTCTCTGAGCTGAAGCTTGTCGTCGTGGTTGGCTGAGAACTGATTTGTTGCGAAGTCGTCGGGTCTCGTTGGCGATGATGGCTGGTCAGCAGTCGACTGAGCCAAAGTTTGTTCTTGCTCTCGCTCTGCTAATGCGGGGGAAAGCAGCACACGATCTGAAGTGAGAGCTCCTGGTTGACGCTCAATCTGCACTTGGACTCCAAGTCGACCGCTGAGGACTGTGTCAACAGCAAAGAACAGCTAGGATGATGAGAGTAGCTGAGACACCGAATTAGCAAATGACTGGAATCAAAGTTCTTACCGTCGCCGATTGCAATCGAGAAAGCACCTTGCACGCCGCTTGGACGGAATAGCACCGCAGCTATCGGCACCGAAACAGTCCCAATGTGGTACTCGGCATTGCTGCGAGGACACCACGAGAGAATCCGAATACCTAGACACTCGTCCTGAATGATCTGGATCACCTCTGGATGCACAACGACCTGAACTTGAAGGGGAGAGCGCATTTGAAGCAGCTGTTTCGAGTTCATCACTGCGCACTGGGTTGCTGGAAATCGGAGGTGCTTGTACCAACGACCACTCTTCTTGTACAGCCGAGAAGTTGCGCCACTGCGCTCCATGCTGCGAGCTTCTGTTGTCTCTTCGATTTCGACACCCAGACAGAAATCGCACTCCAGGATCGCAGTGATGACTCCATCGGTTAGCAGTCCTTCCAAGTGCTTCTTCAACTCGAGTTTAGAAGCCGACGCGCACACTTGGCTCCATTTCTCCTCGATTGCATGCATCAGATCGGTGACGGAAAGCACTTGAATGGACATCGTGATTTTCGCTGGGAGGAGTCGTCGAGTAGTCGAGAAGGAGGCTGCTGCTATCGAGCTAGAGAGGCTGTTCTCACCACCCTGCGTTGGGTCGCTCGGCTGAATGATGTGGCTTTCCATCTCATTGTCGATTGGATTTCGGGGCACTTCCAGACTTTCGCCACTTGGGATACTTTCAGCGTCTTCCGAGTGATTGTCTTGATCGAATTCTCCTTCGTTGTCGGAAAGTGAGTTCGACCCAGGGTGTTGAATTGGATTTCGATCAACACTCCCACTGGACATAGCTCTGTGATGAGGAAGATTCGCTTTTCGGCTCAGAGCACCTCGAACGATCGCCTGTAATCGCGTGATTGCTCGCACCGTCGAGTCGAGAGCAATAATCTGAACACATATAGTAAAAGAAAAGGGAACTCAGCGAACCATCTTGTCAACCGAGTGATGCCCACCGTTGTTATTTACCTGCTCTGCCGTTCCAACTGCGACGCGAATCTGAAGGAAGCCGGAGACTTGACCTGAAAAGGGATCTTCAATTGGAAACTGCTTGTCCACCCCCATAAACGGAATAGGTAGCTTCCAGTCGCTACTGCTCTCTCTTCACAACATAAACGGTAATCCATGTGAGTTTCTTGCGCTTGATCAACATCCAACTACCTCTCCGGTAAACGTACCTGAAGCACGATGCGAATCCCGTGAATGGGATTTTGACCAGACCCAGCAGCTCGCCTTCGTCATCTTGTGCATGCTGCTGTCCTTGGAGCCACACTTCAATAATCTGAATAACAAACAAGCGCAGGATGTGACGTCAGAGATTGCCATAATCTGCACTACGAGAGGTTCACGGCATCTGGGAACCATTTTGCACTTACCAAGAGTCTCTTCTTAAAATCTCGAGCAACGAGATCGTCCGTGTCGAGAGGGAAGACGCCAATGTGGCCGACATTGGCGAAGAACTCGCGCGCACGACCTTCTGGCCCACGGATCAGCTTGCGTCGAAAGGATCGCTTGAACGATCCAATTGGTTGTGCAACCTTACTTGCAGAGCCGCTCGGGGGAATTGCATACAGAAATCGGAGCACAGATTCCCCCAATGGGACTTGGCGGAGACGAGCTTCAGAAGAGCAAATTGAAGACGCCTTGTCGATCATCACCGCAAGCTGACTTGTGATCATTGGACCCGGAGCTGGATTCCTCAAAGCGTCGTCTCGCCTCGAATGCATTCGCCTCTTTGTCTCTTTGCGTTTCAGCTCGCGTGTGGGTATTGGGCTTCCGGCGCGTTGCCTTGACCATTCGTGAGAGCCCCCGGCAGGAGGAGAGTATATCAGGTGGCTTTCGCCCTTCATCTCATCAAATTCGCGGTTCTCGGCTTTGATTCTGCAGGGCTGGAACGTTATCTTCATCACGCCAACCCTGTGAGCCTTCTCAAGCTTTCTTGTTCTGTGTGCGGCCGTCACTTCCTCTGGATGAACGAACAATGACACATTCGCTGCTTGAGGGTCGGAGCTCGTTTCTCGATCGAAGGGTATGTCGCGCACTGGAACTGCACCGCGTAGCAGAATCTGGCTTTTCTTGTCATGTCTTGACCCTAGTTGGTGTCGCCGGGGAGTTCCTTGGGTCCGACAGGTGACGTAGAAACGAAGTTGCTCCTTGCTTGATCGCCATTGTAGACTCGAAATCGGTGATCCTCCTCCCACTTGAAGAGGAGCGATGTGGGAAAACGTCAGTCGAAATGCACGCTTTCGGAGCGACGGAGTGATCGTGAACAGCGACTCAGTTCTCTCAACTTGACTTGTCGTGTCATCCTCGGTCGTTGGTGCTAGAAGCGCTCCAACGTCGGTGTGCGAGACAGCCATTTCGATGGGGCTGAAGCGACTCGAGATTGCGGAATCCCTCATTTGTTGCAGCTGATCGATGAATCCGCTCGTGAACTTGACCGCCTCGAAGCCAATTTTCAGTCCTTGCGCGTCGTTCGCCGACGGTAGACGGGTAGCAGCTCCAGATGTCACCAATTTGCTGTAAACAGTCCTTGGCTCAACCATCTCTGATGGCATTTGCGTTTGCTTCAAAATTGATTGCCAGCTGCAAGGGTCGTGATCGCTGGCGTTGCCGCTTGAATCTTCGTAGGAGACAGCATCCACGATCTCTTGGACTCCATCGAGATGGGCACTGGCACTCGTCACGACAGGATACTGGTGAGCACCCCAGCCGTCGTTCTCTTCCTTTGTAGCCTCTGTCATCGATTTCTGGAGCGCTTTGCCTTTCTCAATCAGGTGCTGCAACTTGGAATATTGAAATGGCGAGTCGTTTCCAGCGTGAGTCACCTTCTCGCTGTATCGAAGTACTGAGCTCATCGACGACATCATGCTTTCGCTTCCCGGGCTGCTTCCATGCAGCGTGTGGAATGCATCGCTCTCCAGATACGAGACTCGCGACAGGTCTCCAAACCGGAATATACCCCCGTCGTTGTGCTGTATTCGCCGCGTCTGGACATTTTGGCGCACATTCACTTGCACGGTAGGGTTTGTACGAGGAACGAGAACTGGGGCTGGGGGAGAGACTGGCGACTCCATGCTTTGCGATGGCAGTGGCGCTTGGACAAGGCGTGCGAGGGCTTCGTCGTCGACCTCTCTGAACTGAACGTCGAGTTTGATAGCCAAGTAGCCTATTGAATCATCATACAGCGATCATTAGTCAGTGCGACCAGTACTCACACCTTGACGCACTGTACGAAAGCGGACTCTTACCAATCATGTCGTCGTCCTGGTCGGGTTCCAAGGACTTGATCTCGTACAACGCGTTATCACGTCTCAGCTGGCGTAGCACGTGCTCAACTGCTGTCTTTGACTCCTGCGAAGAACGCGAGTTACCATCACTCGACGCAGCGCTCGTGGTGAAAAGTGGGACGACGCACTTGCCGTACTTGCGCCGCGTGGATCGATCGATCACGTCCAGCACGAGCTCATTCTGTCGACATCGCCATTAGAACAGCACACACATTGAACAACAAATACAATGAATACAACACTCACATCGCACGTGACGCATCATGAACAACGAGGCCAGCGAACTCTACCATGTCGCGCAGGTACTCGACAAAGCCCTGCGCATCGACGCAGATCGGATAGACCATCTCGATCGACCGCGCGCTGCTTGCGTGACTCTGGTCATGCTGTTTGGTCTCTTCTTCCTCTTCCTCATCGCCATCGTCGTCTCGGCTCCAAGCCCCACCATGTGCGTTCGCCGCTGTTTCACGCTCGTGTCTCAGCGTCGCCGTCCTCCGCCTGCGCGACAGAATCCCCGGTGCGTTCGTGATCTTCACAGGCTGGAAGAGACTCCCGCGCTGACTCGCTTCGTGTTTCCATCGGAAGCGCACGAGAGACGCCTCGGGCAGGCTCTGCGTAGTGGCTGCTGATTCCAGGATGTGCGGCACCGCGAGCGTCGCGAAGCCTCGCGTGCTCGTCGTCACACTAACGCCAGGCACGAGCGGCGGTAGCGAGCATCCGACCAGACGCTGCGGCTGCGAAAGGTAGCGCGCCGACAGTGACCCACTGCCGTTGCCGCCATGAAGCGGCTCGTCGTCCATCGGCAACTTGGTCAAGGCAAAATGCCGATTCCGCATTTTCGCGGTACTTTACGGCCTTTCATTCGCTACAAATGGTTTATTATTGTAAAATCCATCCAATCACCGGTCTCCATTTTGAATCAGGCGGCGGTTGAAGCGTATCCATCACTCTCGTGGCAAAGGCACTGATCATTTCCGCTCTGGCAGCAAGACGCGCACTCGCTCGTACGTGAAGGAGGACGACTCCGCCCATGCAGCGACAGCCGCAACAGCAGCGCTTTTGCTGGCGCGAGCGCACAGAGAAGCTCAACTGGCGCCTGCTGCGCGCGCTGCACCTGCCGGACGTCGTCAGGCGCGGCGACCCGACGCTGCTCGAGCCCTACGTGCTGCATCTGACGTTTGCGCGACTGCCTGCGAGCGCATCAACCGTTGACTCGATGGACGCGACATCATCCCTGCATGGCAGAGGGTACGCTGCCGATGGTAATGGAGGTGGTGATGACCAGCAGCGCAACGCGTGGTTCATCGTGCGCGTCTTCCAGCTCGCGACCGAGTACCTGCTCTTCATGCGCTCGCGAGACGGCACGGTGCTCGAGACCATGAAGGAAGAGCTCCTGCTGTGCGAACAGTAAGTGGGCCCATGCAAGAAATTGGTTGCGAGTGCTGTTTTATGAGTACAGAGTATGCTAATGGAGGCCGGACTATTGAAAATGTGTACTAACAGAGAATGCGAGACGTTAGCAGCCCGCGCAACGAAGTGGAAAGAGCGGTCGAAGAGTGGCGACAAACAAGTTCAGAAACTACATCAGGTGCTGCAGAACATCGCCAAGCTGCTGCAACTGCGAGGGTAATTGAATGCATATGCACTGTCATGTGTCAACTAGCTTGCCAGCGTGATGATGGTATTGCCTGACGCAATATATACGCTTTCGTTGTTGTTCAGGGCGACCCCGTCAGCTGTTGCAACAATTGAGTCGCTGCTCACAGACATGCTGCCGCGGCAGAAAGGCAACAACCAGCAAAACCAATATGACGGCGATGACGATCACACGCAAACCCAACGGATCAAGGAGGCGCGGCAATGCTACTATTGCGGGAAGATGTTCGCCTCGGCCGAGTTTCTCGACAAGCACCATCTGCGACGCCATCTTGGAGAGAACAGAGAGTTGAAGGTCGCGGAGACTCACTCTCGAAAGTTCGTTCCGAAGCCACAATCGGTGCAAGATAGTGCTGTCACGAGTGATCATCCAGTCTCTGGAGAGAGGGCGCTTCGACAAATGCTCCAGCAGGTGGAGTTCGCGCTGCAGGATCACCAGGAGTCGCTTCGGTCACTTGCGCAACAGGAGTCAAAGAAAATCGAGAGTCTCTACGAGCAACTGCACGTTGAGAACCAGCTGGCAGAACAGATCAAGGCGTCGCGGATACTCGCTGAGAACCAAGTGAAAGAGGCGCAAGAGCAGTTGGACAATGTGCTGCAGGAGAAAGGGGATGTGCTAACAGAGCTCAACGAGCTGAAAGAGCAGATTCAGTTCTTGGATCTGAAGCGAAAGATGGAGTTCCAGGTAGGCGTGACATCGCCAGTAAACCAGAGTGACATGACGACGATGTTGGAGATCAAGCGGCTGGAGCAAGTCCTTGCGATGGTAAACTCGGCGCTATCCGATTCACGGGTCGAGCTGGCAAAGCTGCAACAGCTGCACTTGACGGCACTCAAAGACAAACAAGCGCTGGTCGATCAGCTGAACGAGTCACAGAGCTATGCCAAGCGTCTGGAGAACACGATTTCCGAGTCGAGTGGAATGAAGAGTGTCTCGGTGGCGCGGAAGGATTGCGGGTCTCAAACTGTTGCTTCCGAAGCAAGAGATACAAGCACCCAAGCGGAAGCGGAAGAAACTGAGAGCACAAGCGAGTTCGATGGCGCTGTGTTGAAGGCAGAGGTGGCTGCTCAGACGCATCTTGAGATGAAGCCAGCGACCGGCGTCGAAATAGCGATCCAGATCAGCCCAGAAGTGGAGCAGCTTCGAGTCACGCCTTCATCTGTGCAAGTTCCTGAACCGGTTGTGATTGAACGACTCAGTGTCAGGGAAGTAGCATTACCATTCTCACAAACGACGGATCCTGCACCGACCTCTGCGTTGCCCGTCGCCAAACACACCGACGACGAATCAGATGCAGTCTCAGATTACGTTTACAATATCGTCGCGGAAAACCTCATGAGTGCGGTCAAGAGCAGGGCCCAAAGGTATGGCTTGCACGTGCTTTAATGCAACACGTGAAGGTAGCGACACTGACTTGAGCACTTCTTTCCCGTAGAGCTGTTGGCGAGTCTTCAAGGACTTCTCAAAGTCCCTCCAACAAGAGCTTCTCATCTCTGCCCGGACGCAAGTTCCTGCGCAGCCGATACCTGCACGCTGAGCAAGCTGTTCAGAAACGAATCGCAAACCAAATCTTGAAGCTCGACCAGCTCTCGCAAAGGTTCGGCGTGCCTCCCAAATGCAACTTGCTGTCGAACGAGCACTTGCAGATTGTCCAGCAAGCTCTTCACGGTCACCTGGAGATCCTACCAACCGACGTGCTGCAGAAAATGATCGAGTGTGAAGGCACAGTCAACTCCAGCATTGAGAAAGAATGGGTTCCAAGAGAGAAGTCACGACAGCAGGCGCTCGAGCTATTGAAGGTGCAAACCCGAACAAAATCGCAGCTCAACCAGGATCTCGTGAGGCAAGCTATGACAGCGTTTTCGTCCATGTCTAGCGCTGGTACTGGCGACATACAGAAATTTGATCGCTGCGTCGAAGAACGCGAAGAAGCCCAAGTGATGCATCAGGTTGGAATTCAGGAGCCTTGTGGAAAGAGCCACAGTCTTGCTCCAGAGGAGCCGAGAGCACCGCCTGAATACCTCAAATCAACACAAGAGGAGGCCAGAAACCCTACCAGCATGTATGATCTGCCAGTTATCGCTGAGGAGAGATCGCTCGTGACAGAAGCACTCACCGACACCCTCATCATCCAAACTTCAGAAGATTCGAGAGCTCGAGGTTTTCGTAATTCACCTGGAATCGAGCAGCCATCCGACAGTCCCACACGAGAAGATGCTGAGCCTGAAGCCGTGACCTACTTTTCAAGTGTAGAAGAAGTGGCTCCAGTTGCGATGAAAGTTGTCACTGTGTCGCCAAAGTTGTCTCCGGCAAAGCCAGAACCTGTGCGCACGACTGAAGAACAAGATCTCGTTCTAGAAAGTCCATTTGTTCAGGAAACTGGCGTCAAGATGCACGATCTTTCGAGTCTGCAAGCAGCAGAAAGTGTGAACGAAGCAACTGCTCCACACGCGACGGAGACTGGAATCGAGCTAGACGACTACGTTCATGTCGATCTGCACGCTTCTCAGATCGATGATTTGATGACCTCTGTGGGCGATCGCGAGGATGGAGAAGAAGTGAAAATTGGAAGCGGAAACGAAGAGCAGCCACGCCTCGGAGCTGTCAGCCCAGCGTCTGCACTGTCACACGAGGAGGAAGAGCTCGAGATCGTCGACATTCAGAGCATTTCAGATGCGACAAGGTTACCCAACATGCAAGGTGGAGTGATGGATAGCGCGGAGAGTGTGGGAGCAAACCAGCATGATCGTGCAAGTGCGAACTACGACCGAGGTGACATTAGAGGAATGTCGGGCCGAAGCCAGCTGCACAGCTTCCGCTCGTCGGAGCTCTCGGCGTCCATGGTGGCGTCATCTGAAATGTCGTTCCAGGCGAGCATTCCAAGTTTGGAGGAAAGCGACAGCAACATCAGCGACCTTGGCGCACCCAGAACTGATGAAAAGGTGCGGGTTGAAATTGCGGAGGAGTCGTTTTGCGCATTACTTGTATTCGATATCTCAACCGGATATATTTCTGCTGAGCACAGGTATCACAAGTTGAAGACTCTGGAGATGATGGACAACCCAGAGATTCTGTCGAGAGCGTGACCAGCGAGCAACCTCGACAATTTCAAGAAGGATCGCTGAACGCCGGTGAACTTGACATCCCCGACCTACTGAGCGACGGTAAGAATGTGTGTTTTGGTGATCTGATAGAAGAGTGCAACGCATTTTCTAATCTTAATCCTTAAACTTGCAGATGACGCCACCGAGCACACGGAGAACGAAGGGCGAAGCTCCGCATCCATTGGTGCACCTTCGTCTCAGCAAAACTCATCAAACACCCACGGACCGCGGTACGGTCTGTCTGCGACTGCAAGCGTCCTGAACTTTAGCGATGATGACGACTCGGAGATCGAGGAGGTGGAGCTGGGGTAGTTCTTGCTTATAAAGGTACTTCAAATTGCGGTTTGTGCTTCAATTGCCATCGACTTTTGTTTCGTTAATCCTGCCTCTTCTGTTTCCCTCTAAGAAGGGTTTTCTCTAGGTGCCTTTCACGCCAGACATGCCACCAGCCTGCGCGATGAGCTCCGTGGTCTTGTTGCGGTACTCTTCGAACTTCTCGTCGTTCTTCTCGATGCCGACGTCTCCCTTCTTGTACATGACCGCAAGGTTGTGGCACGCCGGCGCAAAGTTCGCGTCGCACGCTCGCTCTAGGAAGCCCTTCGCGAGCAGCGCGTCGCGCTTGAATGGGCTCTTCTCCGTCGCAGACAAATACATGGACGCCACGCGGTTGCAGCTGTTCGCGTCGTCACGCTCGCAAGCTTCTTTGAACGCCTCAAGACCCTTCAGCACATTCTACAGACCCCAGGAATACGAGAAATGAGCCACACTGTTGCCCCCAGATCAACGCACTGACTGCTCATGAGACGCACCTTGTCACGACCAACGCCGTTCGAGTACATGACGCCGAGGTGGTGGCAGCCCTGGGCATGACCACCGTCGCACGATTTCTCTGTTCAGAGTGCCAAAGAGACAGCATTAGCGCATGGTTCTTCACAGCCATGGCGCATGGGCAAAGCGTACGCACCAAAGAGGTTCGTTGCTTCAAAGTCGTTCATCTCCACTCCCTTGCCAGCGACTGATGGTGACACACGACAATTGAGATCATGGGCGACGTGAGCCTCAAAGCAATTCGCACGCCACATAGTAAACCAAGGACACAAACTACGTACGCTTGAGTCGTCCGAGGTTGAAGCACGACGCAGCGTAGTTGTTCTTGGCGCAGTTGAGCTTGTACATTTCCGCTATAAGGCGCACACACAAGACCTCATTCAGTAAATGCACTTCAGTCGGACATCACCACAGCACGGCACACTTACCAGCTTCCGCGTAGTTCTTGTCCACGACCGCGAGCCACTCGCCCCAGCTGTGGCAGGCGCTCGCATCGCCTGTTCATCCAAGTCACATACATACGAAGCATTTGCATGAGCTATTCATCCATCCGATCCAAAAATGTGTCAATCACGATCGTTCATTTGCACCGCACCGTCGCCGTCGTTGCAGTTGGAGCGGAACTCGTAGTGGCGCTGCTCCAGCTGCTGGTTCACGCGCTGCACCTCCTCGGCGCTGCGGTCGTTGGAGACCACCATGTTTCGCTTCAGATGGAGTGACGTGGCGTCGGGGCTCTTGCTGGTCTTGCACGCTTCGTTCGTGAGGCTTCGTGAGCTTTCCGAGTCGACTTGTCTTTGTGAACAGTGAGTTGGATCGGTACCATTTGTAGCGGCACAGTGTGCCAGTTTAATTGACGCCGTGGTTGTCACGAAGCTGCTGACTTCCGCAACCTGATTGAAGTTGTTGTGCCGGAAACAAGCCGCCAAAACGATCCAAAGCGTTTTGGTGTCGTGTCCAGCGTCGCGACGTCCTTGTTGTTGCTGCTGCATGGAACGCGCCATGCAGCGACGTCACGTCGATCAACCAACGCGCACGTTTGTTTGCTTGCGTGTGCTTGCACGAGACGCACCACACACGGGTCGATAGCGAACTCGATGGCTTCGGGAGACTCAAGAATTCGAGTCCACCGGCTCGAGCCATTGCGTCCAGCGGGCATGGTTGCGCCCGTGTTCGAGAGCAGCAACTGCAATCCAACAAGAAGACTGACGTGGCACACGCGTGAAGGCCTGTGTGTTGTGCTTCATGCTCGTTTGTTATTCACGGGAGCCACAACAGCGTGTTTGTGCTGCTGCGAGCGCAAGCAAGCTGTCTGTTGCTACAAAGTGGACAAGAGGCGCACGGCCGCAGCAGGTTGTTGTTGGGCTTCAGCCACATCCACAGCTATTATGCACCGCAACCGCATGCAAGCTTGCATGCCTGACTCACAGGCTGTGCCCGTGCGCTGGACTTGCACGAGCAAGCGGCGGCTGGGACGGAACGCAGCTGCGTGGTGGCCACTCTGACGACACACGCACGCAGCAGGAACGACCTGGGCCACGGAGCCGACGCATTGCACACCTCCTCTCCCGCCGCTTGGCTTTTGGATGGATCGAGTCAGGAGTGAGTGGCAAGCTGCGGCCTTTCTGGCCTCCGAAACTCGCTTTCGCGACAATCGGACGACGACCCAAAACAGAAAACCGTTCCGACTCTTTTCCTTCGCCTATTTCCGATGCAGCGCGGCTGCTATTCTTTTGGCTCGAATCTCCAAGAGTTGACGTCAGTGCAGTTGCCTTATTTCGAACGAGAGGCAGGCCGCCGCCGTTACTCACGGACTCGACCCAATCAGCGTGCAAAGACGGGCGAGCGATGGATCGGGAAGACTTGCCTGTGCGATGCGAGAGGAGCGAGTGAGTTTGCGCTCTGTGGACGCCAAGCAAGTCGTCGGGCTGGCTCGTACAGTTGGAAATGCTCGTAATGAACACGAGATTCTTCGTCTTCTCCTTGCCAAACGCCTCGCAGATCTGCTGCAAAAAAGAAAAGAGGAAGCGTGCGCGTCAACCAAGATGGGGAGAGCGCAATTGGCCGTGGGACGAACGAACGGCGCAGAACAAGAGAAAGCTTTTTCACTCTTTCTGTTGATGTCTGTATGCGAGATGCGAACAGTCGAGAAGATGCAAGGCTCTCACCTTCTGGGAAAGGGGATGTGAGTTCACAAGCCTGCTTCTCGCATACAACGTGCAAGTGAGAAGTGGAACGCCATCTGATTCCTCGCCGCGCGCGCTCCCCGTCTGTCGATTCTGTTGGTTGAGGCGGATTACCAGTGGCTGGCGCGTGTCAGTCAGGCTCGTCCGTCAGACAGCCATCCGGTCCGTCGCGGTCAGACAAGCCCAGCCGCCGCAATTGCTTGCTTGCTTGCTTCGTGCGCTCTCTTCCAGCAAGACACTCTCGAAAGAACGACAAGAGCGAGCGAAGGAGGAGGCACAAATCACGCGGCTGGAATAGTCGCCCCCCCCCCACCTTCTCCCTCTGCTCCTTCTTTCCATCGCGAGTATTGGAGCGAAGAAGCGAGACTTACGATCCGCGCTCACACAACAACAACAACAACAGGTCCAGCGTCCGCGTCCAACAAGCAGTTCCGTGTGCGTCCACAGAGAGCAGGACACGGAACATTTTGTGCAGATCCGGCCTGGATTTCATCCACCGAGCGAGCGATCCGTCCGCATCCGCGATTGGATTTTTTTGCAAGAGAGAGTCGACGGATTCTACACCAAGGACCGAAAAGCACCCAAACAAGCCGTCCGGCGTCCCCATTCACGCTTCCTGTGTGTGTGTGTGTCCCAAGCCCAAGCGCGTGTGTACATATCCCCACCCTTGTCTGTCCGGCCCTGTGCGATGAATAGTGTCGTGCCCCCTCTGCGCATGCAACCAGCCTCAACGATGCACCACCAGCCGCAGCAGTACCATCCACACCCGTCCACAACCGCTGCGGCCAAACCGCGCCACCACCAGCGACACCCGTCCAACCAACAAAACCTGTACGCCGCCGGTCCACGTCCGCAGCAGTATCCGCGTCAGCAGCCACACCAGCAGCCGCAACCGCAGAACCTTGCGGCCCACGAGGACGTGCTCGCGCGCGCCCAGGCGATCGCACGTGCGCAGGCGCAGATCCAGGCCCAGATGCAGTCGTACGCGAACCAGCCGCAGCCGCAGTCCAACATCTTCTACGGCCAGGCCTTCGCCACGTCCGCACGCGGAAGTGCAAGTGCGGCCAGCGGCGCGAACATGCGTCCGTCCAATGCGTCCACTGTGTATTCGTCTTCCTCATCCAGTTCGTCCGCATCCGCGTCTCATGGCCGCCACGCGCGTCCGCAGCCGCAGCAAACTCTTCACCAGCTCCACCAGCGCAGCACGGCGACCACATCCCCAGTTGCGGCCCAGCAGCAGCAGCAACCAACTGCAGCTGCGTCCAGCAACGCAAGCAGCCGCGTCGAGTGGCGCGTGGCCGTGGACCCGAAGAGCAAGCGGCCATACTACTACCACCCGCTCACGCGCGAGACGACGTGGAAGAAGCCGCAGGCGCTCGTGGAAAAGGAAACGCGCGAGAAGAAGCAGTTCTTCCTGTCCATGGAGAACAACATCCGCACCAAGTTGCGGACGGGCACGTGGCTCCAAGGGGACAATGGGGACGATCATGCGCCGTACCGCCACAGCGACATTGGCGTTTCGTCCGCGTCATCCGCCATGTCGCATGCGGCGCACGCGCTGGACCCGGCGCGCAATTCGCTCAGCAGCATGGACCGCAAGCCGCGCACCTTTGGGATCCACGGCAGCCGGTCCGCGCCCAACACGCCCGAGTTCGCCGCCCTGTCGCTCAAGCCAACGAGCGTCAAGCGGGACTCGTCCAACCAGGACGGCAGCACGGACGACGACGACGACGAGTTGGACGAGGACGAGGACGGGCTCACGGCCGCAGCGTCCAAGCCGCCGCTCCTCTTCCGGACGCTATCGTCCTACGAGACGCCCGTGGTCATGGAGAAGAAGCACGGCGGCAGCGGCGTCACCAGTGGCATCGTGGGCAGCAAGTTGGTCACAATCCCGTCCCCAATCCAAGAGCGGGTGCGGCTGGCCGTTACGGGATCGTCATCGGCCATCCATCAGCAACCGCGAGCGTCCGACTTGGAGTCCTACACGCAGTCGACGGGCCGACCCGATCCACTGATCGCGAACACGTCGTCGTCGTCCATGGTGCGCCAACCATTGCGCCGCCGCTCGAACAGCACGAGCACGATCTACGTGCGCATGGGCACGATGAACGCGCCCGACCAGGACTGCACCATCAAGTGCGTGGCCACCGTGCTGCGCGCGCACATGGTCGAGGCCGTGGACGCGCCTATCGCCATCGACCCAAAGTTCGACGTGTTCATCAACCGCCGGGACCGCGAACGCATGGCCCACGAGGCCTCGCTGGTCCATTCGTTCGGCGCTGATGGGATGGCCGACTCGATGAGCCTTAGCTACAGTGAGAGGAGTCAGGTGATCCCGTCGCTCAAGGAGATTGCGGCGCTCGTCAAGCACGTCTTCTCGCGCGCGCAGATGGAGAGCGAGTGCATCATCATGAGCCTCATCTACGTGGAGCGGCTGCTCAAGGCCACGAGCGGCTCGCTGCAGCTGCGCACGAGCAACTGGCGCTCGATCCTCTTCTGCTCCATGGTCATGGCCTCCAAGGTATGGGACGACCTGAGCATGTGCAACGCGGACTTTAGCAAGATCTGGCCCGAGCTCACACTCAAGGAGATCAACGAGCTCGAGCTCGTGTACCTGAGCGCCGTGGAGTACAACGTGCGCGTGTCGGCGGTTTCGTACGCCAAGTACTACTTCCACCTGCGCTCCATGTGCGCGACCATGGGCATGCTCGCGGCCTTCGACGAGAGCGCGCCGTTGAACCTGGATGGCGCGCGCAAGATGCAGGTGCTCTCGGAGGAGTACCAGGAGCGCTCGAAGCTTATGCCGGCCCCACGCCGCCGCTCGGTCACGATCACAGCCACGACCGTCGAGAGTAGCCGCAGCGCTGCGGCCGGGGGGAACAAGCAGAACAACAAGCCGTCCCCGGCCGCGAGCTTGGAGCAGTTGGTGCACATGCAGGTGCGCGGCGCGGGCGGCAGTTCGCTGGCCTCCATGCACCGCCTCTCGGGCAAGAACTGAGTGACCAAGCGGACAGATGAAGACGCCCCAGAGTGTGTGAAAAGTGAGTGTTTCGTGAGTGGACGACCACCAGACGATGGCTGTTGCTGAGTTGACGACCTCGTCAAGTCACGGTGACGACGATGTTGTCAGCAGCCATCGGAGGTTGAATATGTGAGAAAATGTGTTGTACGAGTGTTAGCCCACTGGTTTTAGGGAAAGAGATGGAGAAGGCAGTGGAGGAAGCTCGTTTACTAGTAGTTGTGTGTGTGTGAAAAATGGAAACCAGGAAACTGGGATTTGTGCGTTTGATCCCAGCCAGCCAATCGACCAAGTGAGTCTTCCGTTTTCAGTCTGACAGGTGCTTTGTAGTTGGTGGTGCTGAGCCGCTCGTGAGTGTCGAAACGTAGCTCCTCATCCACAGCAGCGCTGGTTTGTGTCCCGGCGCGACATTCGACAGGATCGCGGCTTCGGTAACCTCTCCAGTTGCTGTCTCCTTCACAGCGAGAAGCGCTTGAAGTGCCTTGGTGAAGCTCGGGTCCTGAAGAATCGAGACCTTCAGCTCTGAAAGCGAGCTGTCAGTTGTGTCAGTGTAGTATACCGGCGGCAGTGGGGACGTCGCCGTTAAGCTGGCATCTTCTTCGGTCTCTTCTGGGATCCGAGGCTGCTGGAACGGGTTCCCCACGTCAGGCTCATCGTCATTATCATCGTCGTCATCATCAGCGTCGTCGAGAGCCGAGGACTCGATCACGCTCTTGAGCTGCAGCACCATGCGCTCGAACTCGAGACTGACTGGCGCCTCCGCTTCATTGGTCTCGTCTTCAGCATCACCATCACCATCACCATCGCCGTCATCATCCGGTTCGTCATCGAGATCCGAGCCGCTAACAGGAACCACCGCTGATACTGGAGCTGGTGGTGAGGATGCGAGCGTCGGAGCGCCAGCGTTGCTCTCTGCGGTCTTGCCCGTGTTGTTAGTCGATGGCGGTGGTGGCTCCATCATTTGGTAGAAGTCCGGGAGGTTTTGCACCAAAATGATCGGGTCATCCAGCGGTGAAGCCCCAGCTCCTACAGCTCTCGACCTACCGCCATCAGCTCCAGCTCCAGCAGCTGCCTTCTTGAGCACTTCCTGCTTGCGACTCTGGATGTCTTTGCGCATGGCGTCGCGCTGCTTGGCTGCTGCAGCTTTCACCTCAGCTGCAGCGGTACCTTTGCGAGATTTCACAACAGAAATGGGTGCTGCGGGTGGCACAAAGACCTGGTGCTGGTCCTCCGGAGCGGCTATAGTCACGGGCTTGGGGTACTCGCTGGGCTTTCCATTGACACCAGCAGCTTTCTTTGAAGCAACAGCAGATACTGGAGCTGGTGGCGGTGGTGGAAGCAGCGCTCCGGATCCAAGAGCAATAGCACCAACTATTGAAGACGGAGGCGGCGGTGATGAAGGGAGGTTGTGCAGCAACTGCTGTCGCTGCGCCTGCCACTACAAGCAAACAAACGAGAGAAATAGTGAGCCCACAGACGAGAATACGAAGATTCGATTCCCGAGCTCACTTGGGCGTTGAATGCGCTGATGCGGTCGGCCACCTGCGGGTTCGTTGGTTCTCCACCTCCACCCACACCAGAGGCAGCACCAGAAGGCACGAGACGAGCGCGTAGAGCCTCCTGTTTGGCCTTCTCCACGATTGCCTTCTTCCTCTGCAGCAGCAAGCGGTTCTTCTGCTCCAGAGCCTTCGTGGGCGTCAGGTACCGTGGTGGAGGACTCGGAGCAGCTCTTTTCCTGTCATCCGCTGGAGATTTCGCAGCAGCGGATGGCGGGCGTGATGGTGACGGAGCTGCTTTCTTGAACGACCGACTCTTCTTTAAGAGCACGCTTGGCGCTCGACTGCTAGCTACTGGAGCAGCTTTCTTCTTTCTCGGAGCACCAGCTCCACCGAGCTGCTTGAGTGGCGAAGGCGACGCCTTCGCACCAGCAGAAGGTGTAACAGCCCTCTTTTTCTCCGCAAAAACCACCTCAGCGCGTCGCACGACATCCGGAGCAGCAACATTCAGTGCAGAGCTCTTCTCAACTCTATCCGGAGCTCTACGCGTCGGAGCCGGTGCTGGAGCCTTAACCACCGGATTATTGTTCTTGCGGAAGATGTGGTGTCCATGGAGCACTGTGTGATTGAGCTCCTCAGCCAGCGCGCGCTCGCTCAGAAAGCCCTGGATGCGCTCCATCACGATCGGCTTCTTTATGATCTGGTTCACGCTCGGCCGGTCGCGCGGGTTCTTGCGTAGCATCTCGCCCACAAGCTCCGATAGCCCTCTACTGTAGCTGACACCACCAGCTCCAGCTCCGGTTAGCACGGTCGCAATGGAGACGAAACTCGCGTTCATGATGTTGTCAAAGAGCTGGCGCTGGCTCCGGCCGTTGAACGCGTGCGCAAAGGTCACGAGCTCGTACAGAACACACCCCAGGCTCCAGATGTCCGTCTTGCTGTTGTAGCGCCGACCCATGCAGATCTCCGGAGACGTGTAGTACGGCGTGCCCGTCATGGTCTCGGCGCACGCGAGCGTGTTGCTGAGCACCGTGGCCACGCCGAAATCCCCCAGCTTGACGACATTCGACTTCATAAGGAAGACATTCTCCGGTTTGATGTCGCGGTGGATGATCTTGCGGTCGTGCAGATGCTTGAGCGCCAGGCAGCACTGCACGAAGAGGTCGAGCACCTCGGTCTCCTTGAGGCGCGAGCGACTCGCGATGTGCTGCTCGAGCTTCTTGCGCAGATCCCCGCCGTCCGCGTACTCGGTCACGATACAGAGCACCTGCTGTTGCTGTTGTGGAGCTCGTCCATTGACTGGTGCTGATGCCGGAGCCAAGAGAAAGCTCTCCTTGCAAGCGATGATGTTCGGGTGGTCGAGTGCCGCAAGCAGCTTGGCCTCGCGCAGCGCGCCATGCTGGTCGCGCGGGTCCATGCGGATCTCCTTGACCACGAACTTCTTGGCGAGCGGGTCCGCCTTGCGTGTCACGAGGTACGCGCAGCCGAAGCTGCCGCTGCCGATCTTGGCCAGCTTGGTGTATTTGTCCATAGCTCGTTCGTTCAGGGCTGGTGGTGCTTGTCGCTTCTCTTCTTACTGATTGGAGGCAATGGGTCACTGTTGCTGGTGTTGAGGCTTCCAAGTGTGCGTGTGGGTCTGTTCTCTGCCAACTCGCATTGGTTTCACGCGATGAAGAGCCGCCGTGTAACTCTGTCGGACCCATTTCCAATTCGGTCGAGAGTGATAACCAGCCGCGCCATAGAGCAAAAATGGTCGACTTCAAGTAGCCTAATGCAGCATCACATGAGCTTGTCGCGGGCCTCGACGCCGTCCTCACGGGCGCCGACACCGGCAACGTATCGTCCTCCCACTCCACCCACAACATGCGTCTTCCCACTGGCATTGGTATCCGAGGGCGTCGACGGCGTGCTCTACAAAGGCCCTCAGACGACTTCTCCCACACGCTTCCAGCGCAAGCCACCGCATCTCGACTTTGCGCGCGAGTACAAGGTCTCGAACCGGAGCTACCACGATGCGCGTAGCACGCTCGACACGCTCACGAAGCGCCACCACACGCAGCAGATCGCAAAAGAAGAGGCATTCGACCGCGACGCGAGCGCCAACAAGTTCACGACCTCATTCGTGGAGGATCGGCTGGGTACCTGCGGTGTGCTCACGCTCAACACCATGAGCGTTATCATCGACAGGCAGCGGCGCAAAGAAGCTGCACAGACTAACCAATTCGGGAGCTCAACGCGAGCTCTGAAGACCACGACCTCGGACCAGATCAGAGACGCCGTACGGCGCGCCTATGGCTCGCAGACGCTCGACCTTAAGGCCCTCGAGCTCATCCACATCCCCGGTAATGAGGTCTACACGACCATGCTCATGCAGCTCGCACGTATGATCCGTTGCGTGAACGTGAGTCGCAACGCGCTGCGCGAGATACCCGTCCAGTTCTGCGACGCCTTTCCCGAGGCCGAAGTGCTCATTTACAAGGAGAACGCTCTGGATTCTGTACCTGAGAGCCTCGCGAAGCTCCAGTACCTCAAGAGCCTCAACGTCGAGTGTAATCAGATACTCAAGTTGCCAATGCACCTGCCCAATTCACTTGAAGTACTGATCGCGAGTCGCAATCGCCTGGCGCAGCTCACGAACCTCCATGAACTCACCAAACTACTGGAGTTCGACCTCTCGCACAACCACTTCCAGGTGCTGCCGAACGGCATGATGTTCCTCAGCAAGTTAAAGAAGCTCAGTCTGAACGGCAATCGCCTCGTCACGCTCGCTTTGCCACCGAAATTCGTCCAAGATGCCGTTGAGAACAAGAAGAAGAAAGGAGGAGATCAGGAGCTTCTCAGCCAGTCATTTGAAGACGGGGCGGAGCTGTCGATGGACTCCGAGGAGGCCAAGAAGCTCTGGCGCGTCGAGACGGACCCGCAGACTCAGGAGAGCGTCTACTTCCACTTGAGGACCAGGCAGGTGACGCGGGCCAAGCCGAAATGCTTCCAGATCCACATCCCAAAGCTCCAGCTCAACAAGAACAGCGCATCACAGAGTTCTCCGCAACATCTCGACTCGAAATCAACCGCAGCCACAGCATCAGCAGAGTTCTCTGGTGGCTGGGAGATCCGACTCGAAGAGGGCACTTCCACGCAGGTGATGTTCGTGAACCACGTCACCAACGAGAGCTTCACGTCCATCCCACAAGAGCTCGACCGCCTGGGCGACCTGAGTTACCTGCAAACGCTCAGCATCTCTGGGAACCAGCTCCTGGAGCTACCACCTTCGATCGTACGTACGGACAGAAATTGTCGAACAGCAAAACAATAAGGCTCGAAAAATGGGTGGCTGTGGTTGACTGAGGACATTTTGTGTGGCTTTGTTGTGTGTTAAATGATAATAGGGGAAACTAGTGAGACTGAAGCGCCTCGAGGCCGAACACAACAAGATCATGACGCTCCCCGACACGCTCCAGGACATGCAGGCGCTCCAAGTGGTCAGACTCGGCATGAACGCGCTCTCGTGGCTGCCAGCGAGCTTCATGAAGCTT
Source organism: Globisporangium polare (assembly GCA_023333845.1). Classification (NCBI taxonomy): domain Eukaryota; phylum Oomycota; class Peronosporomycetes; order Pythiales; family Pythiaceae; genus Globisporangium; species Globisporangium polare. The sequence continues at coordinate 7,078 of JAASFQ010000070.1, read as the reverse complement.
GCCAACCTTACAGAGTACGTCTGGCCTCTCTATTCTCACAACTAACCTACCATGACCGAGGTCTCTCACTCTAGCACTGTGCTGGGTGGTCTCTAGTTTAGATCTCAAGCTCAATCGGTTCCAGCTGTTGCCCGAAGACTTTGGCGACCTTGTGCGTCTCCAGACGCTCGATTTGAGCGCCAACGTGCTTGAGAACCTGCCCAAGTCTTTCCTGAAGCTCAAGAAGCTCTCGACAGTCAAGCTACAGAACAACCCGCAGCTCACGCGTAAGCCCGGCGGTGGAGGGTTCAGACCCGAGACGCTGGCCACGGGCGACATTGGGCAGCTCATGTGGCAGCTCACGCACCAGCTTCAGTGTGAGCTGCGTGGGGAGCAGCCTCCCGTGCCCGAGTCCAGGATCGTGGGCGTCGGCGACGAGTGTTGGTCCACGGACATCCACCTGCACAAGGAGTTCTCGCAGGCCATTACCACGGCTGCTTCAAATGGGACCAAGGCGCTCGACTTCCACTGGAAGAACCTCACAATCGCTCAGTTCCCGCCGATTTTCTACTCGACGCTCTCTGATCTCCACGAGCTGCGGCTCTCGGGCCACAACCTCGAGGTCGTGCCCTCGGCTTTCTCGTGCTTGAGAAGTCTTCGCGTGCTGCAGCTTCGAAAGAACAAGATCCGAGAGATCGCCGACGACGTCTTTGGCTTTGGTTCGGACGACAGTGGCTCTTCAGGCTCGGAGCTCCTGGAGCTCGACCTCGAATACAACCAGCTCGAGAGTCTGCCGACCTCCATTGGCAATCTGAAGAAGCTTGTGGTCCTCAAGGCTTCAAACAACCACCTGGCAATGATTTCCGAGAGCATTGCGAGCCTGTCGAGTGCGCTGAAAGAGGTGCATTTGACTCACAACCGCTTTCTCCAGCCACCCAGTGGCCTCGCTTCTCTGCTGAGTCTCGAGAAGCTCGACTTGTCCTACAATCGCCTCGAGAGCCTAGATGCGATGGACTTCACCAACCTCCAGCAGCTCCGAAGTCTGCGCGTGAACGTGAATCAGCTGACGACACTACCAGAGTCCTTGGGGGAGACCCTGCTTCAGGAACTCTGGATGGCGGGCAACAAGTTTGTCGACTTCCCACCTGCGATCCTACAGCTCAAGCCCACGCTCACGTGCTTGAGACTGCAAAGCAACAAGCTCTACAAGCTACCCATGGAGTTCGGCGAGCTCTTCAGACTCGACGACGTCCAGTCCGACGGGAATCCGTTCAAGTCCCCACCTCCGGAGGTCATGAACCTGGGCATCCGCTACATTCGCGAGTACTTACTTAAGAGACGGCAGCGTATCCAGGAGATCGGTGCGTTGCTGACAACCAACCGTTTTGCCTTTGACCTCAGCTGTTTCCAGGAGCTCAAGGTTCACAAGTTGCTCGTGCGGCAAAGCTCTTCAGGTGAAGGTGACGACTTTGTAGACGACAGCTTCAAGTTCCTCACACGTCGGCACCTCGCGGCCTTCGACCTGGCGGTCGACGAGTACGTGAACGGCATGTTCTACCTCTTTGACGTGCGCGGGGCCGACCTGCTGAACGATCTGCTGCTCAAGACGCAGTTCACGCTCGCCCAGAGGCACCGCGAGCAGGTTTTGGACGATCTCCTCAAGCTCTGCAGACTCATCAAGACCAAGAAGTGGGCCGACAAGGTCGACTTTCGCTACGACTGCGATCGCCCCTGGGGCCGCAACGGCGAGGACGTCGGCGTGTTCATGCTCAACCCGTCGATCATATTCGAGGACCAACTGGAGAACGAGGCCAGTGGCTCGATGGCGGTCAAGGTGCCCGGCATCCTGAGCGTCATCAAGATGCGCGTGCGCCACGGCTTTGAGCACGAGGCCTTCACGCGGTCTCAAGAAGACGTTCGGGACGCAATTGAGAACTACGTGGGGCTCTTTGGCCCCATCGGCGTGGTCCACGACAACGTGCCCTTCAAGTGCGGCTGCGAGGACCTGCTGCGCTTCAACAAGATGCACGAGCCGTGCTTCAAACCGGGCTGGACGTTCCTGCAGGTGATTTACACACCAGAGGAGGTCGAGCGGAGAGCTCAGGACGAGCGCAAGATCGCCGAGGCGCTCGCGGCGCTGCGGCCGCAGATCGAGACGTTCCTCAAGACGACCGAGGGCGAGAAGCGCTTCCACAAAGACGTGCACGAAATCAAGAACAGACTCAGGAAGGAGCTCAAGGAGCTCAAGTGCAAGCTCGAGAAGACCAAAAAGAAGCACAAGTTGCGAGCCAAAACCCTCGAGAAAGAGCTCAAGGCTGAGCAGAAGCTGCTGAAGAAAGACCCGCAGGCTGCAGCGGAGGCTTTGGCCGCAAGGAGCGTTGCGGACGTGAAGGCCCGTGAAGAGGAGCAGGAGGAGGTCAAGAAGCTCGACGAGCGCGTCAAGACCTGGCAAAAGGAGTACGACGAGGGCAAACAGCGTCTGGGCTTTGGTTACAACGCGTTTCTGGACGCCGTCGTGACGAAACTCTTGGAGAAAGTGGGGCTGCAGGTAAAGAACCATCTGATCCAGCAGCAGCGCCAGAAGGCGATCGAGTTTGGCTGGCGACGGCCCTGGGATGGACGAGATGGGCGCGAGTTTGAAAAATACAAGCTGCTCGTGCGCCGCAAGATGCTTGACAATGGGACCATGGAGCGCGAGGACAAGCCGGTGGCTGGTGAGACTGGTGGTGATGCAGAGGTTGATGAAGACGCCTTGAGCGACAACAGCGAGATCAGCGACGTGTCCTTTGAGGGCTACGAGGACCTCGTGCGGGATGCGAACTCTATGATCCCAGGTCTTTCTGCTGCTGGTGGTAATGATGATGATGATGATGACGACGATGAAGAAGAAGAAGAAGGCGACAGCGCGGAAGACAAGGAAGCTGCGCTGGCGAACCTCGTCGTGAGCGACGTGAGCGACGACGAGCTTAATGACGACGACAAGAACGCCGAGTCCGAGGACAGCGACATCTGAGCATCATCGTGCTACAACAACATCACCTCAACAGGAAGAGAACTAGCACAATATCTATTACCCACCAGTCACAGATCCATTGTCTTCACTCACAGACGCTGCTGCGAATCGTGCAGCGGAGGCGGCTGATGCGCAGAAGACGAGGAAGACTGGTCACGCACGAACGGGTGGTTCCCCGGCTTCCGTGGAGCGCGCATGGCAACGCCGTCGATCATCGGGTACCGCTCTGCGAAAGAAGGCGTGCGAGGCGTCTTCAGTAGCGTCTGGTACACGGCGTCGCGATGACCGGGGGACTCGTGCAGGTAGCGGAACTGCTTGAAGATCTTCATGGCGTACTTGGCGTCGATGACTGGGTCGTGGTCCGCCTCCTGGATGTTGTGGCCCAGCAGATACTTGGCCACGTGGCGCAGCGAGAAGTATCGGTAGCGGATCGTGCCATTGAGTGACTGCATCGGGATGCGGAACAGGTCGGCGACGTCGAACATCTGCTTGTAGTCGGCGTCCTTCTCGAGCGTGAGCCACTCGAGGTCCTTCTTGATCGACTGGCCCACGATCACGCTCTCGGACGGCAGGATCGCCTTTAACTTGACGAGCGCTTCTGCGAGGCTCGGGGCGCCGACCAGGTTGCTGTTCGTATAGTGGTAGTGAGAGCATAACCAAATTGAAAATGGATCACAGCACCACCAATTTCCAAAGAAAACAAAGTTCGGTACCTCTCTGTGATGCCCGTGAGCTGTGTGAGGTAGCTCACGATCGGCTTGTCCGGCTTCACGTACTGGTCGTACACCACGGCTTCTGCTTCGTCCACCACGGCGATGCGGGCCACGTCGCGGTCTCTAAACGAACGTACACAAACACACAAAGAAACAGAATTAGCGAGCGTGAGCGTAGGATCACAAGCGCTCTCTTTGCCAGTCGAACATGCGCATTGTACGCTTGAGCGCTCCTCATGTTCACTCACTCATTGCCCTTGCCGGTCGCCACGCACTCGACATCAATCGCAAAGAACTGCTCATTCGACACCACCACCACATCGATCACAGTCAGAAAACCTACGCTTATGCACAGCAGGCTAATCGCAGCACAAAAGTAAATACATAGATGAATGCGTACCGGTCCTTCGATCTCGCGCGTGAGCACGGGCAGAATCTCGCTGATCACCTCGTAGTTGCCCGACTTGGACGGGTTCGCCTGGATCGTCAGCGGGCGGCGCGGCGTCCCGTTGCCATTCGTATTCGCCGACGACGAGGAGGAGCTGTCGTTGTTCGAGTTGTTCTGCTGCGTGGGCGAGCCGCCATTTGAGCCATTCGAGTGGCCCATCTGCGACGGCATCTGCAGGTGCATCCCGCCCGTTGTTCCTGGGAGCGGCGGGTCGGTCAACATCATGGGCGCCATCACGGGCGGCAACGGCATCATGCCACCCGGCGGCGGCTGCTGGTAGTACATCGCGTTCGCGTAGTCGAGCGCCGCCTGCTGCTCGTCCATCCCGCCGTACGCCATCATCCCCTGCGGCGCCATGTGCGCGAACGAACACTGCGGGCCATTACGGCAGCCCGTCGCTCCAGTGTAGAAGCGGCACGGACGCAGCGCGCTCGATGCAGCGTTGCCGTGCACGTACGGGTTCGACGCGCTGATCATGATGTTGTTGACGCCCAACGCGAGCGACGCCGGGTCATTCGGGTCGTCTGCGGGCGGAGCCGTGCCTGGCGCATACTCGTGGCGGAACGTGCACGAGTCGCCGCGGAAGCAGCCGTTCGGCGACTGGAAGAAGCGACACGTCGTGGAGTCCATGGCGGTGCTGGTAGGAGACGGCTCACACAGGGGTCGGACGTGCTCTATCTGCTGGCGTGGCGTGGGGCTTCCTCTTGTTCTCTGCGCCACTCACCTCAACTGAGCTCGCTGCTGCTTGTCGCACGCGTGTCGTGGCTACTGTCGGTCGCTGTTAACGCACTGGAGCAGGTGCTGTTGTCCTGCTGGTGCTCGTGCGAGACGCGGTCACGTGGTGTTGGCGAGAGCTGATGGCGGGGCTTCTTCTCCTTCTTCCTTGAGGGAGGGAATGCAGGGCCAGGACGAAGGGCTTTTTGAGTGTCATTTGGCTCCCCGAGCAGATGGGGAATCGCTGAGTGAAAAGCTGTTTTTGTGTTTACTTATTTTGAGAGCATATTATAATTGATGGCAGAAAGGAGCAAAAGCGCTCCATTTCTCTGTTCTGTATGTATCGGTTATTAAAGTCTAATAAGTCTTAGATGTACAGTATGTGCGTTTATTTGGGGATGGTGGATCAGCTCGTGGATACCGGTTTCTGTATCGGAGGTTTTCGAGCAGCCACAACTGTTGCTGAGCGGCACGCAACAGACTGACAAGGCAACCGGAACACCGCGCACGCCCATAACATGCAGCCAGTGCCACACAGTGCCTGCGCGCAATACCTTCACGTGAATCGCCCTCTTTACTCTTCTGTTGATACACGAGGCTGCAGTAATCGGTCCTGCGCTGTCTTCATTCATACTCTTCTCACGTGGCAGGGCTGCTTTCTTCTCCATGGCGCACCCGCACGTCTTGCTATCAAACGATACGTGCGATCGACGCCCACGTCTCCTTTGCGTCCTGCTAAATAGACGCTGATGCGCTGCTACTGCTCACGATCACGCTCACTTGTCCGCTGGCGGCTCCGCTCCCCCGGCTTCTGCTGCCTCGGCGCGCAGGTTCCGGTCCTGCTCGATGTTGCGCAGGATGTCGCGCAGCTCCTCGGACGTGTAGCGGCTGTTGAGCGTGCGGTACTTCTTGAGCTGGATCACGCCGATCATCTCCTGCACCATCCAGCGGCCCTTCTTGATCGCGCGCTTGACCTCGAGCGGGTCGGCCAGGTCCTTGTTCTTGAAGAACGCCGTCTTCGCCTTCTCACGCACGTACGCCAAGCCCAGCGGGTAGTCCTTGCCCACGTACAGGAAGCGCTTGTACAGGTCGCGCACCTTGGGGTTCATCGCTGCCGCCATTCGCTCTTGAATGAAGCTCGCTCGGCACTTTCGACTCTCACTGTCTTCTGCGGTGTTCACGTTCGTTGCCGACGTGTGCGGAAGGCAAGTTGAACTTGCGACAATCACTCTGGGATGAACGTTGCTCGAATACGGATGTTGCGCGAAACCCGACGTGTCGTCCACCTTCGCGTCACCTCGCGGTGCGCGCCGCACGAGCCAGTCATTCCCATCGCGTGCAAAGATGCACTTTTTGTGCGGAGGCGGACAAAACCGGCGGGCGGGCCGGCTTCCAGGTCGGGTGTGATCCCTCGGCGTTGGTCGGCTTGTTGCGCGCTGACTCGAAGAGACAGCAACGGAGGCACTCACGTGGAGACACTCTCTCTCCATTGGACGCTTGCCTTGTTTCTTGAGCACTGTGCATGGTGCACGCTCTCAGAGTGATACGGAGCTCACCGATGTCCCATCCTGGAGTCTCTCTTGTTTTCTTTCCTCCATGTTTTGCTTCTTGGCGCAAATGATTCTACACTACCTGTTGTTGCTCTTCTTGCAGGTGTTTGTCGCTGCTCACTCTCACTCACTCTCTCGCTGGCACTCACTCGCCCGGGGCCATCTCTGCGTCTACTGCTGTTTTCACTACTGGGCTAGACAACCACATACACACCACAAAAAGATCCTATTTGCTAAAGCTTTCTCTACACTACCTATCATATCGTACTCGTATCCTACCGACGTCCGCACTCGCTGCTGCTCCTGCTGCTGTTCCCACCGCCCAACAACACTGGAAGAAGAAGGATCGTTGTCAATCGCTCGTTCTTCTGCTGCACTGCACTGCACAAGCACCTTCGCACCCGCCGCCGTTCTTACGATGTGCTCGCAACGAGTGACGCGATCGCCGCTGTCGACGCCGAAAGCGCGGAAACAGAGGCACTCGGCGGGAGCGCGAGTGCAGCTGTCGGGACTTGCGTTGGAGCAGGAGCTGGGGTCGCGACCAATGGCATTGCTGTTGCTACTGCCGGAGCCATCGGCGACATCATCGCCGGAGAGAACGGCGCTGATGCTGGTTCGGGGGAAGACATCGGGGTCACTGGCGGCGTGAACGACGAGATCG
>JAASFQ010000007.1:0-106422 GCA_023333845.1 Globisporangium polare | reverse complement strand
CTCGCTCATCAAGGAGCTGCGCTGCCTGGGCAACACGGAGCTCGTGCAGGTCTACCACTGTCTGCCAGATGAGCTCTCGGAAGAATCCAGAGCGCTGCTGCTGAGGAACGACGACCGCGTGGAGATCATCGACGTGTGCACGGACCTGGTCGCGAAGAACGTGCTCTCCCTGCATTCCGCGAAGAAGTTCAAGAACTGGTGGATCAAGCCGCTGGCGATGCACCACACGACCCTCGAGGAACCGATCCTGATGGACGCCGACGCCGTCTTGATGAGAGACCCCGCGGTTCTTCGTACCACTGAGGGGTACAAGCGCTCGGGCACGACGTTCTTCTACGACCGCGTCATCGGATGCGGCATGTACTTGAACAAGAAGATCTCCGGCGTGCAGGTTCTGAAGACCCTGGTGCAGAACTTCAACTACGCGGCCTTTGGGCTCACGGGCCCTGCGCCGTCGCAGCAACTGCTGGACTCGTACGCGTACACGGAGCGGTCCTGCCACGAGCAGGACTCGTCCATGCTGGCGCTCAACAAGGCGCAGATCAAGGCGAACGACGGCGGCAAGCCCTTTGACGTCATGTGGCACCTCATCACCACGGAGCGCTTATCGCGCGAGTTCTCCCACGGCGACAAGGAGTCCTTCTGGCTCTCGTTCGAGCTCGCGCACGCCGACTACTACTTCTCGCCCTGGGGCGCGGCCGTGGTCTCGTCGACCCCCAGTCAGGATGTGGAGAACCACGCCGACACGCTCTGCGGCAGCCTCGCGCAGTACCTGCCTGTGAGCGGCGAGACGCCCGAGCTGCTCTACGTGAACGGCAAGGCGATGATCCAGCCCTTCCCCGAGGGTGTCGACGCACTGCGGCGAGCCACTGTCAACAATTTGTACAACACGAACCCGACGCATGTGGTGCCGCGTCAGCCACGTTCGGTGATCAAGCAGACGGACAAGTCGTTCTTCGGCGAGTGCATGGTCGGCCTCGGCTCCACGCCGGTGCCGGACACCTTTGCGGTCCAGTTGCTGCGGAGACGCATGTTCTTCCTCGCGGCCACCACGGGCGTCGAGCGCGCGCTGCACCAGTGCAGTCCGTTCTAGGTGAGCAGCCGTACGATTAGTTAGATAGGCTCGAAGCACAAGTGTACAATACAAAGCAGCCACATCCAATAGACCACGTGTCGTGTGAGACTTGTGAGAATGGGTTCAAAGCTCTGATACTCTGCGAGCCGTTTGAGCGGCTGGAAAGGTCGCCCCAATCGATCGCCCAAGGGGCGTGGGTTTCGCCTTCTCGCGCACCCACCACACGAAGACGCCACGACGGCGCCAAGGGTCTCTCTTGAGAAGAAGGCCCTTGGATCTCGAGATCGCTTGCCGCCAAGAGCTCACTTCTGCGCTCTGTCGCCCGCGAACAAACAAACTCAGCAACAAGAGCAGCATGAAGATCGCAGCAGCAGCCATCACCACCGTCCTCGTGGCGCTCGCGATGCAGCAGGAGTCGGTGGCCGCAGCCAACTGCCTGGCTGCGTGCCAGTCCGAGGTGATGACCCACCAGGTGACCGACTGCACGGTCTGGCGAGAGCGCTTGCCGCGCCCGGACCTCTACTCGCTCTGCCAGGACGGTTACGACCTGGGCCTGAGCGCTGGTTGCGCGGGCTACTGCGCCTCGGACGTGGACGAGAGCCGGCTGGCGTCCCTGCGCCTCGACGCGTGCACGTTCCTGCGCGGCACGCCGCCCATGGACCGCATGCGCGCGTGCCAAAGCGGCTTCTCGTCGGCGGTCAAGCGTTCCAAGACGGCGGCGGCGAACAAGCGAGACGCGGTCGCCCTCGAAGTCGTGGATAGCGACACCGCCACCGAGAGCACGACGACCACTACCGAGGAGCAGCCGCCGCCGAAGAAGAAGGTCGTGTCGGTCAAGAAGGCCCCCGAGGCTCGGGTACGTGCTGTCGAGGCTGTGAAGAGACGATGGACATTGGTGTGTGTGGCTGAAATTGATGTGTGTGTGTCTTGTGACTCGTATGGTTATGGTGCAGAACATCCTGGAACTGGCGCGCGAGGAAGCGCAGGCGGCCTTCCAGACAGACACGCGCGCGACGGAGCTCTAGGAGATCGCATAAGAGCGAGGAGCCATGCGTAGAGCCGCTCAAGCAACGGACCACAGAGGTCACGAATGCGTCCACACCTGCACATCAATACACACATCATTGAAGAACGACTGCGAGTGGCATGACATGACCTGACCGCAATGGAGCTCGCTGTGCTCAAAAGGATCGTTCGCTGTGACTGTTCAAGCTCTGGCCGAACTTAACGGTGTCACTTGCCATCGTTCCTGGTTCCACAATGAAGAGCGGGCTATTTTGCCTCGGATTTCCTATATCGAGGCGCGCTTTTAAGAGGTCTTGTGCGCACTTAATGAAGGTCCTGTTGAAAGTCGATCAAAACACGCACTTCCCCTCATCGAACATCCCATCAAACCGAGCCAGCAGCATGACGCCCATCGCCACGTCCTCGAACGAGGCCGCGTCCGTCCGCAGCGCACTTGCCGACCAGCAGCAGTACACTGCACCACGCAGCAGCAGCAGTAGTACTCTGTCAACCAGTCGCAAGCGGCGCGTAGCCACCGCGTCGTCGTCGTCGTCACAGCTCTCCGACAACGCACCCGCCGCCGCCGCCACGCTGCGGCTCTCGCGCCTCTCGTCGTCCTCGCACTTGGCGCTTCATCCGCACCGGCGCCTGCTGCGCGAGAGCACGTCCTCATCCTCTATATTAGCTGCTAGTGCTTCCACCATAGCGCTGTCGTCACGCGTGTACGACGCGCTGCTGTCTTCCAAGGCGGGGCTGCGACGCGTCTTCCACACGTACGACCCGTTCCCAACCAGTCGCTACGTGTTTGTGCGCGAGTGGGAAGTACATGCCAGTAACAGTACTAGCACCAATAGCAGAGGGCGCTCCGGCTCGGGCCTCAGGCACCAGGTGCTGCACTCCGTTGTGGCGCTCGACCGCGTCGACGGCAAACACGTCGAGCTCACGTGCCTCGCCAAGGCCATCGTGACCGAATGGTACGCCGCTTGTCTACCATGCATGGCTGTTCCGTAATTATTACTGGCTCTGACGCGAAGTGGAATCTTTGCGTGCGTATGTGAACCAGGCAAGTCCACCACGCGCTGCGCGTGATGCTCACGCTCGCGCGCAAGAGCGGCTTCCAGGCGCTGCTGCGCGTCTGGGACGCCGACAAGAACTGGGTCTTCGTGCAGGAGTTTGACGCAGAGTGGGAGGGTGTCGACGCGGCATTTAGCAGCGGATCTCAGGCGTCTCAGCCATTTTCACATGCGGCGTTTTCGGAGGAGAAGCTGCGCGAGATCGTCTTCCAGGTCGTCGCGCACGTGCATTTCCTGCACGCGCACGAGCTCAGCCTGGCCGGCGAACTCTGGCCCCACGACCTCATGGTGCGTACTTTGCAATGCATAGAGGAACGGTGGTCGTGCTGGAAATGGGTGGCTGCGATGAACTTGCTGAAATAACGTGTATGTGTGGCTGTAGATGAAGCACGGGAAGGTGTCGCTGCTCTTCAACATCACGTACCTGCTCAGCGGCTACACGCTCGTGGCCGCGAACGAGCGCAACAAGGCCGCCGACATGTACGTTTTCATGCATATGGTGCTGAGTTGGCGAAGTTTCTAGGGCCCATTGCTTGTCTGTTGACTGGCTGGTTATCTGACTAATGTTCACTACATAGAGCGGCGATCGGGATGCTCATGTTCCAGCTCTGCATGCTGCCCTTTGCGCCGCAGGGCGTGAGTCTCGACATCTTCAGCATCGAGGATGCGATCGAGGACCAGCTAAGCCACGTCTCCTCTCAATGTCGAGACACGCTCTTCGACTGCCTAAGTACGTGTATACACACTTATCCTCTTCGACAGTCTGGGCGTTTATAAATCCCGCTGACCTCATGAACACTGTTATCCGTGTACGTACTTAGGCGGGAAGCCCACGATCGACGAGCTCTCGAAGCGCAAGTGGCTGAGGCACGTCGACTTCATCTCCGTGGCCTCCAAGCTCGAGCACTGCCACGGCAGCAGCGTCCACATGCGCAGGCTGCTCTACAGCTCGCTCATGTGGAAGCTCGCGGCGTTCTTCCTCGTCGACTGGCTCGACGGCGGCTACGGCGTCGCAGCGATCCCAACGATCTCTGGTAACGAGGATGAGGAGACCCGGCAGCGCCTGAAGGTAAGCGATTTGCATATTACTGAGCCCAACATTGCCGGGCGTTGATTGCAATGAGCCTGACTATCTCAAACAACTTTATGCGATGTGCCTAGAAACCGAGCAAGCGCGTGCTGATTGGACGCAAGCTGCTGCTCTCGGGCCACTCGCCTCACTGGCTGAAGCGTGGGGCAGCGATCATCCCACCTTTGGGCTCCACGATCCTCCCACATCGCGACGATGACGACCAAACAACAGCAGCAAACGGTGACAACCAGATGGACTCGGTCTTCCAGTCGTGGACGCACGATGAGATCATCCCAGGCAGCGGCGGCTCGAGTGCTGGGTACAACAGCTTTGCCTACGACTTCCCGTCACTGTACTCGTCCTACGGCCCCGCGTACGACGCCTTCGAGTGGGTGGACGCTGACAGTGGTGAATACACCGCTGAGCCTGCAGGGCCAACATCACCCGTGTTTAAGGACGAACCCCGAAGGGGTTCACTGGTCCGTAAGACCTCTCTTCGGGGCTTCTTGAACGAGCACAACCACTCGAACGAGTTCCAACGAGAGACGCTGCGGTCGCTCATGGTCGACGGCACGCTGCCACGACTCGAGACACAGTTCGATTCGTCCTACAGTCACGCTACACGAACCAGGAGCAACAGCAACCAGCAGGTCCCGTTCTCCTCGGAAGCCTCGACAGACCCACTGTACTTCAGCGCGTTTGGCCCAAAGGACATTGCATACCGCGAGTCCTTCCGAGTGGACATCTGGGCGTATCTGCGCCAGCAACGCAGCGAAATGCTCGAGACCGCTCTCGAACAGAACGAGGCCGAGGTCGGGCAGCACGTGCAGCCGTTCCACATCCAGCGTGGGGCGCTCATCACAGTCATGCTCGAGACGAGCGAGCACTTTGGTCTCCACGGCGACGACTCCAAGACGTTCCGGTGGCGTGGGGACATCAGCGGCGTCTCATTTGAACTGTACAGGAAGCAGCGCACCAACATCTGGAACCCAGAGGATGACGAAGAAGAGAGCGAGCTCTGTATTGCGAGGATCATCGCAGGCACGAAGGTCTCGCTGCTCTACATTCGCCTGCACCGGACGATAGCCCAAGGGGGCGATACCACTTCAGAATTTGCGATCCTCGAGTCGAGCCTCGAGCACGTGAGCGCCCAGGTGCACGAGATCCCGTCGCAGGACCTCGAGATCATCCGACCCGTGGGCAGCGGCGCGTTCGGTGACGCGCTGCTCGCCAAGTGGGATAATGAGAAGCAGGTGGTCGTCAAGGTGCTGCACAGAGACATGTACCGCAACTCAGACGCGGTCGCGGAGTTCCAGCACGAGGCGGCAGTGATGCATATGCTGGGCAAGCATCCGCACGTCGTCGAGCTGCTGGGCATCTGCAGCAACTTTGGTTCTGCGGGGGCGGACTCAACGTTCTCGCTTGTGACCGAGTACTTGCCGAACGGGAGTCTGCAGGATGTGCTAAGCGGAGGAACGTCTTCCCAAGATGCACACAATGTCCACCACAAGAAGACACGCGACAACTTCACGATGCTCTATGATGCAAGCGGCAGCACGTCCTCCTCGTTTGGACTCTTCTCGCGCACAGTGATGGCGCGCGACGCCGCCCACGGGCTCGCGAACATCCACCAGGGCCACTTTCTGCACCGCGACATCGCGGCGCGCAACTGTCTCGTGGACGACCACTTCCGCGTCAAGGTGTGCGACTTTGGGCTCTCGCGCAAGCTCAACCCGTCTGGTTTCATGTTTGACGACGACCGCCACGGCTTTGGGCCGCTCAAGTGGATGGCGCCCGAGTCCATCCTGCCGCCGCACCTGTTCTCCATGCAGTCGGACTCGTACATGTTTGGCGTGCTCCTGTACGAGATCTTCACTGGCGAGCGGCCATTCCCGACGCTGTCGACACGGGACGCGATCGCGCTCATCAGGGAGGGCAAACACGTGCCCATCCCTTCGGGTCTGCCTGCGACGCACGCGAAGCTCATGCAGCGCTGCTTTGAGTTGCACCCGCTGCACAGGCCGTCCATGGACCAGATCTACTCGACGCTCGATGGCTGGATCCTGCAGGACACAAAGACCCACGTTGTGATATAGAAAGCAGTGATGGTGGTAGATGGCCGTAAATGATAATGGTGTTGATGTTGATGGGTGTTTGTCCATAGTGTCCACTTCGTAGAGACAACTGCAACTACGGACACCGAGAAAATGTCCACTTAGCTATTCAAATACTACAATTTACAAGTGTCCTCCTCCTAGGCAAACGGACTCCCGTTGCGATCCTCATCCTGGTCGAGTGATGTCAACGGCGTGTAGGCAGCGAACATCTGCTGGAAGTCGCGGCGGATGCGATCGTCGCGGGCCTTCAGAGCCACAAACCCAGCGAGTAGCGTGAGCAAACACAGAGCTCCAAGCACAACGCCCCAGGATACCGGCTTCGACGACGATGAGACTCCACTGGAAGCAACCATCACGCTCTCAACAGCGTCCTGCGTCGCCAGTATAGAGTCCGAGTTCTCTGCTCCAGACAGCGTGGAGACCGAGTGCAAGTGCACGTGCTCGATGTTCGCAGCCTCGTCAAGACCGTACGCGACGGTGTCGAGGTGCGCACGCATCTTCATCGCAACTGTGAGCGACGCGCTCGGGCCCTGAAGCAGCCGGACAGTTGATAGACGACAAGCATCATCACCACACGGGATGAAGAAGAACACCTCGACATTCCCATGACTGGTGCTGGTACCTTCGCCCCCGCCATCCCGAACATCGTCGACGCTCTTCAACAGCACGTCCCTCGCACTCACGTTTGCTGCGGCGCCGATCGCCACCTGGAAGCTCTCAAGCAGCTTCCCACGGAACTGACTCGCGCGGATACCTGTGATCTGCGCTTTGCCCTTGACGGCGTCCGGGTCTTCGATGACGCGGCAGTGGACGTTCTGGCGTCGTAGGTCGTGGGCGTCCAGACAGAGTCCACAGGCGTCAAACGAGCCATGTCCGTCGCAGATACCGCACGCATCGCGCCTGGCCGATCCATTCGGCACGCCCTTGCAGTCCAAACAGCTGGTGTCCCTCGAGGTGTCCTCCTGTGGGAGACAGCGTCCACAGACGTCAAAGGAGCCATTGCCGCCACACACCCCGCACTCATCCAGGTCTTTCATACTGTGGGGGACGCCGTCGCAGCCTGAGCACTTGCGGTTCCAGAGATCACCACCACGAAGGTTGCAGTCCCCGCAGTTGTCACGCTCCAGCGGCGCAAAGCACGAGTCGCGCCAAAAGGCCTCTGTGCAGGCCTGTGGCACGCTCGTAGTCCCTTTAAACGCAACGCACACCTGTTGCAATGGAGCACAGGTTGCCAGTGAGATTGGGTCGCTGCACGCCAGCAAGCCGCGGAACGGCGCGTTGTTCACTGTGAGTTGCGGGACAGCGAGGACGCCAAACTTGCGCTTGGCGCTCATCTGAGCGGCTAATAGACTCGCTCCTTGGTCACGGACACAGGCTACGATCTCCGCTGACGGGATGTTGAGCGAAGCCAGCACTCTCTGTGAGCACTCGTCGTTGAACTCGCTGGCAGTGGCGCTCAGTGGACTGCACTTGCTGTTGAATGCGCTCACGTACTCCCAGAAGATCGTCGTCTTGTTGTTCTGCTGTTGCTGAGCGTACTGAAGAATGCAGAGCTGGCGGACGTCCTCTTCCAGTACGTCCCTGCCGTCCAGACCGATGGCTTCGTCGCGCTCTGGGTCGTACGTGCAGAACTTGTCGTCATGGACGCAGAGCTTGTCGCAGCTGGACGAGCCAGGCCCGCCAGCAGTGTCAGTTGTGTGGTTGGCCTCCACTTGTGTCGTTGACGCCAGGCAGCCCCACGTGCTCCCTTCGTAGACATCGTAGTACGGCGTGAACTGCAGCTGGGCTGTCACCTTGTCCTTCTCATTCTTCTCTTCATCATTATCTTCAAAAGCGCGAGCGATCTTGGCGAATGTCTCGATGAACGCGTGCATAGCTGGCGAGCTTCGCGATGAGAACCATAGCGCCACATCCACTTCGTTGTCTGGGTTTACCACCTGCCAGCTGAGCAGCACGACCACTTTCGTTGCCGATGGCTTCGACGATGTGGACGCATGCAGCATCCCCATGAGCTTCAGTGCGTCCCTGTGGTAGATCAGCAGCGACGGGATGCGGATGTCGCCACCAGTACCGTCGTCTGCCATGACCGGCAGTTTGCCTGCCTCATCCTCCTCCTTATCAGCATTGTAGATCACTACACCCACAGCCGAGACCTCCTGCGCATGGCGCACTTTTTCCACGAAATGGCAGTCACCACGCTCGATCATGAGCACAAACGCCTGCGCCCCATCGCCATATTCACTGGGGGCGCTCACATCAACACCAGCAACACTCTCGACGTCGCTGGCGAAGCTGCTGCGGTTCGTGAGGATGCCGTTCTCCACGAGCACCTGGTGCATCTCCGTGCGGTTGAATGAGCTGCACGCTCGGCTGGTACTCGCTGGCGCCAGCACCAATGGGGCCACGAGATCGCGTTCGTCGCCCACGTCGATCCTTCCGAAGAGCGCCAGTCGGTGCTCCATGCCGGCATTCGCTCCGCCGGACACGAGCTCCGCCTGCAGCACGGGCGCGATGACGCGGAAGGCGCCCGAGCACACGTGGGATAGGAGCAGCAGCTGCGCCACCGTCACGGCAACCCACAGCATGGACAGCGATTGCATAGCGGCGGCGAGGCAATGGATCGATTAGTCGTGGCCGTGGATGAGAAGATTTGCGATTGTGTATCTGTCAATCACGGGCAATCTCGGAACAGCTCTTCGATGTGACAACGGGATCTTTTGACAAGGTCCTGTGGTCCACACGAGATAGGTTGTGTGGTGGTCCACACAATAAGACTCGCGAAATCACTTGTCCCGCATAATTGTTTCAGACATTTCTTGTTACTTCGACCGTTTCACTGCGGATGTCAGAGAACTTGTCGAGGATTGGTCCTCCGAAGTGCACAATTCTGAGTTCGGCATTCCGTGGGCGTGCACGACGATCAAAAACGAAGGATCCTGCCAGAAGCAATTGATTGCCTTTGACACAAAACCATATACCACATACTGAAATGCATGTCGTATTTGGAATGGGAGACGGAGATTTCAGAGGGACCAACTGTTTCGTGGGGGATCCGATGTGAACGTATCACGGTTACGCGACCTTCGAGCAGCGGAGTCTGATCCCACCACTTGATCAGTCCGCTGTCGGTCAGAATGACGACTGACCCACGTCCCAGACAATCGCAAACCATCAAGATAGCTTTCATGCAGAGCAGACAAACAAAAAAGAATCAGTCACCTTTCAGAGTCGCCATTAGCTACCTGAGCGAGTGTACCTGTTTGTAGGTGATTAAGTACATGCATATCGCAAACGATGTTGCGCTCGTAATATGCACGTTTGGAGTTGCTTGAAACTGTATAGTCCTTCGTTGAGACACACGTGAGCTCTCGATATTAGCTTCTTTTTTCACAGTTCGGATCCGGGAAGACAGATTGCCAGGATAGGAGCCAAGCTGCATCGGCAAGTCCACCAGTAGGTATTTGGGTAGACTTGTTGGAGTGGCGGAGGCTGGACAGGGAGGGAGGGCTAATCTCGAGGTCAGAAACGCGAGCGCGAGATAGGAATGAGACCATCGAAATGCTGATATTAATGGTGGTTTGCACACGTGGTGCAGTAGTATTCGCCGCAGGAGCAGCGATTCCCTTCTGATCATCACCGTGCTCAATAGAGTCGGACCACGGATCCGCCTTACCGGAGTCGAAAGACGCCTGATCCCGACGTCTGTGTCAGCATCATGCTGAGAGTCGCGTGGCGGTGCGGCAACGTCCTGCGCTGTGATCCAAGAGCTTGTCAGTGTTGCTGCAGCGTGACTAGAATGCAGGATCGAATCTGCTGATGGCTCGCTCACGAGTGCTAGTCAAAGGGAGGGGAGGAGCCGTGCTACTGCTGCACGCGGCAGGCTCGATGTTTGAGCGTCCAGTGCCCTCAGCGCGTTATACAGCCCCCTCGGTCTTGTAGCCGTTGTCTGGAGACAGTCAGGTAACTGTCGTGGACGCCCGCCGTATAGATGGTAGTATTTGTCCATGATTGTCGGCAGGGCTGTGGGTTCACACCCAACGCTATCACCAGCATGCACGATTCTTCGACTTGCACTTGGAATTCCCGAGCCCACGAACAGCCGCCATAAGCTTACATTGGTGTTATGAAGGCGCTAGCGTCCCGGGTTGCCATGCATTTGCGTTGTCTATAATATACTGTTCTCTCAGTTACATCGTCCAAGATGGAAAACGGTCTTTTGAGCTGTCGTTTTTACCCATCGAAAAACGCTTGTTCATAAGACACTCCTCAAGCTGTGGTGTTCTCCGTCCCATCATTTATCGATATTTCGGGATGTTATGGTCCACATCAAATGCTTTCAAAACCAACCATCGACTGAACTTATGCTTCCATCAAACCAAACCGACTTTGAAGGGTATTTGCCATTTAGCCTCACGTTCTCTCGAATGGTTGTGTATGGTTTTAGCATTGTTTCGATCGATGGTATGGTTTCATTCGATAGAGAATTTCGTCCAGAAGCTGTGCGTTGTCGTCCGGTTTCATATCGCCAACAAAACCAGCGAGCTTCGCAATTTCACCGTTCGCCTCTCAAAAAGTCGGCTGAATCGGCCATATTTCAGACTCGTTCCATTTCTCGGTCATTTCCATGTTGGTGAAATGGACTGAAGAGCTGGAAGGGCAATGCTGGAATGGCTCAGGTGGGTGCAGTAGCGTTATTGTATCCGTACAAAATAGTTTGAAAGTGTCTTTTTATGATCTTTTCTGTTCTCTCGGAGTGTGTATCTCGTTAATCGTTACATGTTGGGATTGTCTGTGAAAACGCATTTGGTTTTTCGACTAGCGGACGGTCCGCCACGGCAATCCTCCACACTGACGCATGGCAGACAAACTGGCGGATCTTAACTGTTCACTCGTGCATCTGGTTGAGCCTTGCGTCCTCGTGCGTCCATGGGACTGAAGCAATCGGCGTGTCGTTCGCTTGTTGGTTGGGAAAATCTGTGATATCGGAACCCCGGAAACTCGGTCGATAGCCTCCCGCAGTGGTTTCTGACTTTCCCTGACTGCTGACAAAGTCTGCAGTGTCCTGATTTGCAGTTTGGTGGTGGTGGGTTCAGCGAAATCAGGTCCCTCTCGCCCGATTTCCACTTGGGAAACGTATGTCGCGGGAAGGAGCGGCGCTTTTTCTGTCGGCTCTATAACATCTCGTTCTCGGAACCACGATCGCCTCAAATCAATTTCAGTTCAATTATTCCGAACCCACCCAAAAAGCGCCGCCGTTAGGCCACACAACAACAACAGAAGACGCGGAAGAAGAAGGCGAGCGTCCATTGCGCTTCTCTTCTGTCGCACTCTCTCTACCAGCGTCTAGTGGTGGCCGCGCAGCAGCAGCTCCGTCTGCACCTGTCAAGCCGAGCTCGCTGTCGCAGGCGCAACAACAGCGGCACCGCACGAAGAGCTACAGAAGCAAGAGCATTAAGCGAAGATGAAGGCCCTGCGCGCCGCCGTGTCGGGCTCGCGCGTGCGCTACATGCAGGACGGCTACGACTTGGACCTCACGTACATCACGCCGCGACTCATCGCCATGGGCTACCCGGCTGCGGGCGTCGAGAAGACCTACCGCAACAGCATCACCGAGGTAAGTGCGCACTATGTCTGTACGCTACTCATCGTAGCCAACAGCCATAGTAGCTGTCATATGGCCGCGATGTGCGTGCGTGTATGAAATGCGTATTAAGCGATGTGTGGCATGTGTATGTGGTGTGAATGCTATGACAGGTCGCCGACTTTCTCAACTCGCACCACCCAGAGAGCTATCGCGTCTTCAACCTGAGCGAACGGTAAGCGAACATTGTCCATTAGCCCACGTATGTGGTGGTGTCGTTACTGACAACTGCTGTCTATCTACCCTTGCCATGCAACGCACAATACAGCAAGTACGACTACGCCAAGTTCGACGGCCGCGTGACCGAGTGCGGCTTTCCCGACCACCACCCGCCACCGCTGCAAATCCTGCTGGACATCATGAACGACATGCTCGAGTGGACGGCGCGCTCGAGCAAGCACGTGGTCGTGGTGCACTGCCTCGCGGGCAAGGGGCGCACGGGCGTCGTCTGCTCGTGCTACCTGCTGCTCACGGGCTTCTACGGCAGCATCTACAAGCTGCGCAAGGAGAAGGAGATCCGCGAGATCGCGAACCGCTCGATCCGCGATTTCTGGAACGCGCGCGGCCAGGGCGTGCGCTTTCCCAGTCAGGCGCTTTATATTTATTACTTCATCAAGGTGCTGCGTCGTTTGGGACGCACGCCCGTGCGCATTCCGGTGCTGCTCCCCGCGAAGCGCATGGTGCTCAAGCGTGTTGTGCTTCACGGGATCCCGAACTTTGACGCGCCCCCACGTGGAGGCGTCGTGCCGTTCTTGCAGATCCTGCCCGCGCCTTCGCAGCACGAGAAGACGGATCTGATCTACAACTCGTCGTGGCAGCAGCCAAAATTCGAGACCTACACGCCCGACCCCGAGGGGTGCATCGTCTTTGAGGTGAGCTCGGTGGCCGGTTGTCGCAAAGAGGTGGACACTTTTGGTGTCCGCATGAAGTGAACATTGTCGACTGAAATTATTGTCTTTTGCTTGTAGACCAACTGTATGATCCAGGGTGACATCCTCATCCGGTGCTTCCACGCGAGCACGTACACGATCCTGGGCAAGCACTTCTCGCAGATCTTCCACTTCACGTTCAACACCGACTTCCTGCGCAAGAACGTACGTTTATCGTGTCATTCGGAAACTGGTTTTTCACAACGTTGAGCATCACACACTGACTTTGTGATTCTAACTCTTAACTGCGTGTATAGAGCGACCTGCTTCGTATGCACCGCGACGAGATCGACGAGGTGGGCACGAGCGAGCGGTTCCCGTCGACGTTCTACGTGGACTGCCAGATGGAGCTCATCGACGACGACAACGACGTTCCTGCTGCAATCACCACCATCACCACTGCGAACGGCAATGAGAGCAGCAAGCCCAGCAAGGTGAGCAGCATCCGCGCCATGTCGCGCAGAGAGGTCTTCCAGCCAGAGCCTACTACTCATAAAGCGGACATGGTGAAGCATGCCTCGGTGCCGCAAATGATGAAAGGCGCAGAGGAGCCGCCGACCATGGGCTGGCTCTACAAGCAGGGCGGCTTCGTGAAGAACTGGAAGAAGCGCTGGTTCGTGGCGCGCGAGGGCAAGATCATGTACTTCCACGGCGCGTCGGACCCGACGCCGCTGGGCACGGTCGACCTGCGCCGCGTCACGGTCGACGTCTGCGAGGCGCACGAGATGAACGCGCGCAACCAGTGTCTCTACTACTTCAAGGTCGTGCCGCCGCAAAGGGATGCGCGCACGTACTACCTAGGCGCCGACTCGGAGCAGGAGATGGTGCGCTGGATACGCGCGCTGGGCAAACAGTCGGCCTACGGCCTCAATGGCAGCAGCAATACTGGCACCCGGAATGAGTGGAGCGCCTCATTGTCTGACGAGCGTGACGTCCCTCGAGGCAGCAGTGGCGCCCACGAGCGGTACTCAGACAGCCGCGTCGCGTACGGCCAGACGGCGACGATCCCGCTCAGTGTCTTTACCGCGAGAGGGATCCCTCCTGGATCTAGCCGCGATGAACAGGCGCCGCGGTTCTCGTCGGCCGCGATGGCGTCCACGAGAGGACCTAACGCCACGGAGCTGCAGTACAATTTCCGTCCTTCCGGTGTCCTTCGCGAGAGTTTCCCCGGTCAGCAGCAGTACGAGCAACAGCAGCGATCGTCCTCCTCACGAGGAGAGAACAGCAGCTTGTATTTGACCGAGAACGACGAAGACGAGGCGCAGTTCTTGAATTCCAAGACCCAGCCGCAGTACGTGGTGTCCAAGCCGCTCGAGTTCGAGCTCATGATCTCGGACAACGAGCGCGCGACGATGCTCCAGGAGGTCGAGAACTTCGGCGGCGGCGTGTACGTGTACTCGGCCGATGAGCTGAACGAGATTGCGCGGCTGCAGAAGCACCTGCGCGCCAACCACACGAACGACAAGATGTCGACGCTCAACGCCGTGCTTCAGCGCCTGATCTCGCAGCGGCACCTCGCCGACGCCGAGGAGCTGCTTGTGGACGTCGTGATCAAGTTCTTCCCGCGACTCGTGGACGCGATGGACTACGACCCGATTGCGTTCACGCAGATGGTCGCCGACGTGTCCGTGCAGCACGACTTTGCCGGCTCGAACGGCGTCTTCTTCTGAGCAAGAGGGGGAGTGTAGAAAGGGAGGGAGAGGGGACACTGTGGGTGTATCAGTGAACACGTGTAAATGGCCATGGAGAACACGTACTCATTCATCGGAAACGAGAAGGTGTGTGTGTGCATGCATGTGTTCACTATGGTTGTGTGGATGCGGTTGCCTGTCTGTTTGTCTGTTGTTTGCTACAGGAGAGGAATTGACCCAGCTCAAGTCTGTAAGGCCAGTGGCATTTCCAGGAATTCGAGACGCGAGCGCCTGGAGAACGACAGGGTATACACCAACACAGCGCATTTCCAGGCATTCTCCTCCTCTCCTAGTATTGCAAAGATACGAAAGCTTGCGATGAGTTGTTGTGTTCGCAGGCTCTGGACTCCCAGCTCTGCTCACTCCCCAACCTGCCGTCAAAGCACCGCTAACAACACCCAAACCGCCCCAAGTCCTCGCTGCAACACCATGAAGTTCGCTGCTCATCTCGCGGCGGTGGTCGTCGCTGTCCTCAGCTCTGCTGCCAGCGTCCAAGTCACGGGAGCTCAGGAAACCCCCACACCTGCCGACGTGGTCGTGAAGATCGCGACCAAGGACTTGCTCAACAACCCGACAGCGCTCGTGAACAAGAACACGGTCGCGACGGACAACAACGTCTTCATTGCGCGCAGCAACCTCTTGTTCTCGCAAACCGACCGCATCGGCGTCATGCGCTCCATCGAGGACTTTGTCGAGCAGGCCGACCCATCGTCCATGTCCACCGCCGTGCTCTCCAAGAGCATCCTGAAGGCGATCTCGGCCCCAGACACTGATGCGGCGATGATGAGCAAGGCTTCGGCCGTGGTGGCGGCCAAGGGCAACCCAGCGGCACTCCAGCGCAGCATTGCGGACTTGTTGATGGCCAAGGAGCAGTTGAGCAAGGCGCAGACGCCGCTGGGCGTGACGCTGCTCATGGACACGAAGGACGTGCTGCGCCAGCCAGCCACCAGCGAGAACAACCAGAAGATGCCGACCAGCGAGGACAAGTACCGCACGGGCTTCCTCTACACCAAGGCCGGTGAGAACGACGACAAGGAGCAGTTTGGGCTTTGGGGCGACGGCCTGGGCTTTGGCTGGCGCTACCCGCTCGGCTACTGGAACCTCTACGGCCGCGGCTTCTACGACGGCGGCTGCGGCCTCGGCCTCGGCTTTGGCGGCTTCTTCTACTGCTAAAGCAAGCCTGGAACTATCAGTCTCTTGAGTGACGTGACCTCCCTGTTGCGGAGGACCTTGTGATGCGAGTCTGAGCGCCATGAGTCCCTTCTCTCGTCGTGTCCAGGCTTCCTAACAAGCGAGAATGCAAATCCTGGATGTCTTGTGGCGTTAATAAGTTGACAGTTCGTCTTTGATGCGCAATTAGGACAAAAGGCATGCCTCGACAAACAAACAAAAAGCGTCTCTCTACTTGATTAGACTAACCGCAGACTTACTGGTGGTGGACAAGGTTCTCTAGCTACATGGTGATGATGTGTCTACTACCTACAGCTAACTGAAAGGGGTCTTGTGGTCTTGAGGTCTTGCTCGTGTACGTGCTCGACAACGGTGACTTGGCCTGGGCCTTGGAGGCCCTCCAAATCGTCTTGGTGGTGGTAATTGAGTTGCTTGTGGTTGTGGGGCTTCTCTTGTTCTTATCTCCCTCATATAGACTCGAGCACGACCTGCGCGCGCGTGAGGAAGTCGTGCTCGTAGTCCACGAGCAGCGGGCGCAGCATATTCGACACGTCCACCGCAGTGAGGCGCTCGTGGGGAGCGTTTGGCACGAGCAGACCGCGGAAGATGTCATAAATTACAGGCGGGAACGCGATCTCGCGGAAGCAGATGAGGCATCCCTCTTGGCCGAGACACGGTTGGTCGCCCACCATCCCGTTTGCGTGGTACATGAGGTGCGGCAGCCAGTTGGTGTCGCACACGAGCGCCAGGTGGCCCTTCGGGTACCCGAAGCAAAGCAGCTGGTAGAGCAGCACCCCCGCCGACCACATATCCGCAGGCGCCCCCAGGAAACCCGGTCGCGGCGCTGGATGGGCGTTGTGCGCACGCACCTCGTGGGCCACGTAGAGCGGTTTGAACTTGATGAGCCGGTCGTCGGCGCCGGCGAAGCCGTTGTTGTCCATGATCTCCGAGCTCCCAAAGTCGATGATGCGCGGGTTCTGGTGGATATCGATCACGACGTTGCACGGGTCGATGTCCAGGTGGCAGACGTTCTGCGCGTGCATGTACGCCAGCCCCTGCATGACGCCATCGAAAATGTAGAGCGCCTCGATCATCCACGCGCGCGCGAGGAACGCGTTGACCGTGCGCTCGAGACCCTCGAGCGACGTCATGGACTGCACGAGGCTCTCAACCGCGAACTTCTTGTACTCGGTCAATCTCCGCTTGGCGTACATGATGAGGCTGCCATTCGCGGCCCAGTCCATGGCGATGTACTCGTTAAAGCCGTCCGAAAAGCACTCCCACTGCGAGAAGTGCGGCGAGTTGTAAATCCCGGAGAAGCCCGCGGGCTGCAGCTGCGCCATGACGCGCACCTCGTTGAACACGTCGTCGCGCTGCAGCTCGAGCTGGCCCTTGTCCATGATCTTGACCGCCACGTCGTACGTGGGCATGTCGTGCAGCCGGTTGCGCGTGAAGTACTTGCCGTACTTGACGACGCCGCAGCGGCAGACGCCGATGTTGGCGCCCTCGTCCTGCGTCTGCTCGGGCGTCGCGAGCACCTGCTGCTGCGCCGGGTGCAGGAAGCACAGGATGCCGCGCCGGTCCGCGTCCCACGGCAGCAGCAGCACGGGCAGCTGCATCTCGAACGGCGGGTACCGCGGCGGCACCCCGCGGTGCGTGAACGCGGCGTAGCGCGCCTCCCCGCGCTGCCGGTTGTACGCGAACTCGACGTGCTCGAGCGCCTCCGTGGTCTGCATCTGCGTCTATGTGTGTGTGTGTATGAAGGGAGGGGGGGAGGGGGTCGCTCCTCGTCGTCGCGCCTTGGTGCTGTTGAGTTTTTGGCGAGTGTGGTGAATGCTTCCAGAAGAAAAATCTCTCGTCGACTCAGACGTCACGTTGGGCGTGGTGGGCTGATTCTGCCATAAATGCAGCGGCTCAGATCGGAGGCGATGGTCTGCTGGCCGACTCTGATTGGGTGCCTGAGTGGGTACACTTTTTGCTGCCAACAAGCGCACTGAGTGACGGTCGAGAGTATCTTTTTGATGAGCTGCACTCGTCCGATTTGCTGGATGCGATGAGCTCTTGAAGCCACAGCGGTGCGTGAGAATGTGTGCGTTGTGCTGCTGGTTGAAGAGCGTGGGAGGCGAGTGAGACTGACGGTCATTCTTGCTGGCGTGCGACGATGGGGATGCGTCTCGATGCGATCAACCCATGAAGCAACACAACTGGCTGACAACGCAACGTGGCTGTTGCTTGATGAAGGGTACGAGGCATTCTCTTTGGTTACTGCTCGATTGACGAGCTCTATGCGCAGAACGGGAGATGGTCAGCAGTACCGGACGCGAGGCTCGCCGTCTTCGGCGTCGCCTTCTTGGACCGGAGCAGTCGCGGCTTGATGGGCTTGAACAGCAGGATGCGGTCGCATTGGCTCTGCCACTCAGGGTCGGTGTCCTGGGTGTGTGTGCTCGCATTGGCTGCTGCTGCTTCTGGAAGTCGCGTCTCGTTGTCCTTCGCATTCGTGTCGACTTCTTTGGCGTCCTGCTCCTCGACATCCGAGATGCGGAATGAGAGGCTACTACAGCTGGAGCGCGAGGACTCGGACAACGATATGTCCGTCGCGCGCGTGCTCTCGAGCGACGAGACGTCAGAGCCGCTCCAGCTGGAGCTGAGCGACCACGACACCACGGACGACCGCTCGCTCGCCATGAACGTCGAGAAGAGCTCTGACGAGGCGTCCGAGTTCTCTCTCGCGCGGCGTGTCCGGGCTTCGTCAATGTCTTCGGCCAGAAAGCTGTCCTCGAAGGTCGTGGGGATTCGATCTCGTCGCTGCTGGGCCAGCATGGAGAGCTGCTGCTGGCGGTTGAGTTGACTGGCTGGTGGCTCGACGCTGCTGACGTCGATCTTATTCTCTTCGCCGCTGCTCTGGATACTACGACTGCTGGTCATGGTCCATGAGGACTCGCTGGAGATGCGCTCCGAGTACACGCGCGAGCACGTCCGGTACGAGCTCGAGAGCTCTTCTTCTTCGCCTGGGACGATCGCGATCGGCGTGACTTCGCCACCAGACTCCATCGACAGGTCATGGTCTTGTGGCGATTGCGCGAAGGAGCTTGCGCGTGGGGGGCGGCGAGTGGGGTCGAACGGACTTGGGTCGTAGCCTCTGTAGTTCTTGCCTGAGACCCCTGACGTCGATGTCTTCCGCTTGTAGAGAACGACGCACGCGGCGACGAGAACGCAGGCTGCGAGACCAACGACGACGGAAATGACCGCGTGCGTGGACTGGAAACTGCCAGAAGTGATGAAATCGTGACCACCCAGTGATTCTGAATGGACCGTTGACGACGGAGGGAGGTTGACGATGTTCGCCTCAGGATCCACTCCGACGGTGTCGGTGGTACTCGTGCTCAGTAGTAGATGTGGTTGCGATGAGTTGGACCCAGAGAATGACTGAGACGAATGGTACGAGGCCTGGGATGCGGAGGCTGGAGATGACAGTGGATGAGCGTTGCCCACTCGAAGGTCTGCAGTAAACAAGCGGGTGAATCGGGTTAGATCTCGGTCGTCGCTGTAGGCATTTGCGGTAAAGTGGTGAGCCACGTACTTTGAGCGGCGACGGACTGCGTTGACAGGAGCGGTAGCACCATCGACATCAGCAATAGCACGTGGAGAGTCCTGGACGATGCCATCTCTTGTTTGCTTGATGGACTTCTTTCTCTTGAGGAGCGAATCCGGAAATGACCACCAGACCGAGAAGTGATCTCAGAGGTTGACCTCCGCCTCCAGGTTGTTGTTTCAAGAGCGAATCGCAGCCAGTGCGACCAGTCTCTCTGTCTGCTAGCCGTGTGTCCGTACCTGCAAGTGAGCATTTCCATCTGGAAAGCAAAACCGAACTGAACCAACAGAGCATTTGTGCATTCTCGGTTGTGTGAAAACGCGATTCTTATTCGCGAGACTCGGGTGAAGCTGCATATGAAGGTGCGCATTGTGCTCGGAGCGAGTGGCCGAGGTGCTGAGAACTGACTCTGGCGTGCGCAGTCCTCTGGGGTACCCATTCGAGCTGGGATTCTTCTCACTCCCTTGGGGGGATCGTTGGCTCGAGCCTTGGTCGACGACGAGATCACGATCAGCGCTCTCGAATGGTCGACCCTCGCGAGTTCATCGCTGGTGTTCGCCGTGAAGTAATGCTCTATGGCTGCCTCAGGGACACCGGTGCGCACACAGGGAGGGGGGAGAGCGTGTAGAAGAGATAGCACGCACCTCCATCGTAATCCGTAGATCGAAGCCCTCGAAGCTCACAACTTCATGCCGACCGTGAAGGCGCCGCAGTGGTGATATCCCAGGCACCATGTTGCCATTTCAAGACTCGAACTCACTCTTTCAAATATCGGCCACCCCGTTCATTTGATTGGGTATAAAAGAGCATAACAAACGATCTATTTATCATTTAATTGGATAAAACTCATTGCTACTATGTATTTCTTTTTTCTGACCCATCTTGAGCTGCCGTCTAAAAAAAGCTGCCGCAACTTTACATCTGGCCGCGAGAGACGCTGATCGCCCGACGCGCGCTCTCGCTCGCTGGACTCTTAGCGCGGCTTCACGTCCCTCTCTGCGCGTGTGCTCCACACACGCATACGCTTGGCACTCGCGCGCGAGTGTGCTCATAGACCGCAGCTCAAGAGCGTCACTGGAAGCGCGGCAGTGAATTGAGCTGAACTGTTACGAGAAGCAAGAGAACACGTCAAGATGAAGCACCGGTGGATGGACGTGGTGAAGCGCAGCAAGGACGCGATCGTCAACTCGCCCAAGAGCGACAGCAAGAAGCAGCACGCTCAGCAACACGCTCAGCAACAACAGCAGCAGCAGCAGCAGCAGTGGTCGTCGCTCGCGCAGCCCTTTGGCTCGGCGCGCACGCTCATCCCGCGCTCGCAGTCGATGATCGACGTGATCGCGGCGTCGATCGGCCCGAACTGCGAGTTCAGTGGCGTGAGCGACGTGGAAAACCCGGCGTTCTTCCACTGCGACGAGCGCTGTAAGAGCGTCGGCGGCGCCTGCAGCGTGGCCAGCGTGCTCGAGAACGTCGTGCTGCAGGGCGGCGTGCACCACACGTACATGAACGTGCTCACATACATGGGCTGTCCGCTGCGCGTGGACTCGTGCTGCTATTCCATGTCCGTGCAGTGGTTCCGCGCGTTCGGTGGGCACGACGACTTCCAGGTCATCTCGGGTGCGTTACTGCTATTGGTGGTGGGGCTGGTTACAAGCGCTCCTGTGCTCATTATTCTATCCTTTGTTGTATTCTTATAGGCGCCTGTGACGAGTTCTTCACTGCGACGGCGGACGATATCGGCGCGCGCATACTAGCAAAGGTGATGATCGAGGATGAAGACGTCGTGAAGACCAAGATGCTCGAGTACGGGCCGATCAAGGAGGACCCAGAAGTGCGCTCCAAGGTCGAGATGTACCTCGAGCGCAAGTCCGTGCTCTTCATGGTACGGTTTGCTCATTAAGTGCTGCAATTGGCTGTGCTGATAGC
Organism: Globisporangium polare; assembly: GCA_023333845.1. Taxonomy (NCBI): domain Eukaryota; phylum Oomycota; class Peronosporomycetes; order Pythiales; family Pythiaceae; genus Globisporangium; species Globisporangium polare. The sequence continues at coordinate 85,134 of JAASFQ010000007.1, read as the reverse complement.
GAGAACTCACTGGTTGTCTGTGTCTTGATGATGCTGAAATCATGTGCAGGGCCTGCAAAGCATCTCGGTGCGTGACGGAGAGGAGTACCCGACCGACGTCGAGCTGCGAGTACGCGTCGCGCCTCTTATCTGATGTGTAAGCCACATCGCTCGACGGAAATCCTCACCTTGTTCTCGTCATCGCCTGGTAGGAATCCTGGACACTGCTCATTGACGATCGGCGCGTGCGGCTGACGTGTGAGTCGTCGCTCATCCCTCCGTTTGAGGCCATTTACACCAGTGACATCAAGGTGCGTCAGCCATAAGCCCTGTACATCGCCTGTGTGTTCGTACGTTATAAGCTTAACGTCTTGTGCTGCTTGCTCTTATGTGATTCATAGGTCGAGGTCGTGCGCAGCGTCCCAAATGAGTTCTCGCTCCACCTGACGGAGAACTGTTTCGTGCACCTGCGCGCCGAGTCGAACATCGTGCGCGACATCATCGTGCTCACGCTACGCGCGTTCCGCAACGGCGCCGTGTCGAACGAGGCGGTGAACAATGCGGTGTCCATGGGCTTGTCCCCGATGCTCACGATCCGAAGCCTCGTGGACGTCACCAAGCCTGTACGTCCTCTTCGCAGTCTAACTCAACAAATTCGATGCAGAGAGAGCTAACCACCTCACAATACGCATTCGTGTATACAACAGGCGGAAGACTTTGTGCCGGCGCCGACGTACAACCTGCCGTGGAATCGCCAGGAGCCAGATCCGGACTTCTCGGACGTCTCCTCGAACTCTGGGAACGAGAAATCGCCGCTGGGCAGCCTCGCCAGCTACTCAAGCTTCACACACGGCAGTGGTGGCAATGGCTCTGGTGGGAACCCTCCAGTGTCAGCTTCAGGCTCCGCGTCTCATCACTTTGCTGAGGAGATCGATGACTCGCTGCTGCTGGACGCCGAGGCTTTGATCGGCAACGCGATGAAAATGGGCATCAAGAACCAGATTCTCCCCCGTGCGCCTCGCAAAATCTCGATCTTCGACATCCCGGACCTGCTGATCGTCGACACGTTGGAGCCCTCGACGCATGGCAGCGGAACACCGCGGAGGCAGAAGCGCCATTCGCATAACCCCAGGGACAGCTTTGGCTCGGGCAGCGACTTTGAAGGCAGCGAGTACAGCCAGGGTAGCTTTGACAGCAGCTCGGGTGGCGGTGACCAGGCGACTACCGGTAGTACCAGCAATGGGAGTAGTGCGCCAGCGCTTGCCTCGCTGTCGATGGCGCCCGACTTGGACGGCGCGTCGATCGACGAGGCGATCCGGAATTTCCAGGCGAACTACACGGCCGACTCGGAGATCGAAGCCATGAAGGAGCAGTACACGGCGATCTTCTGCGCTATGCAGCGCGAGCTGCGCGAGGCGAAGAAACGCATCGCCAAGCTCACGCGTCGCCTGGATGAGAAGAGCGACGAGAACGCGGCCTTCCGCAGCGACATCGAGACGCTGCAGGACGCGCTCACGTCCGTGCAGCTCGCAGACAAGGCGAACGAACTCGTCGTGGACGACCTCAAGCAGCTCATGGACAAAAAGAAAGAGAGAAAGACCAGCAGTGGGGGGAGTACGTCCAGTGGCAGTGGGAAGAAGAAGGTGGGGACGCCGCCGCCGGAGAACTTCTACTAACCGCCAACGCCAGCTGTGCGTCGTCGCCCGAAAGCCTTAGTTGATCCACATGGTCCCGTGAGATGACCATGAGGAGCAGCTTCAGGTCTATGAGCTGCAGCCGTCGTACAGCATTCACATCTTTCCATCTCTTCGCTTTTGCTCTGTGCCCCTAATATTTATCACCATCAAATAGAAAACCCACACGCCTCCTTCAAATGAGCTCATCCCGCAATTGCAAAGCAAAACACGCGCATGCATGCTCGTCTTGTCCTGTACACGCCACACCTTCCACTCGCTCGTCACAGTTTTCTTTCGTTTCTTGTTTTCTTATATATGCAGATTCACAAACGGACTTGTCTTCTTCTTCTTCAGCAGCATCATCACGCGCGCGCGCTCTCTCTTGCGATCTCTCTCTTGCGATCTCTCTCTCTCTCTCTCTCTCTCTCTCTCTGGGGGCGGGAGTACGTGGGACAGCATCACAGCCTTTCAAACGCACACGTGCACGGCTTCGAGGCGACCGCAGCAGCAAAAACACGCGTGTCTCTGTGACGTCTCTCTCTACTGGCGCTTCTCGAGCTGTTCGATGCGCTTGGCGAGCGCGGCGTTCTGCGCGATGACGGCGCTCTTGAGGCTGCCGATGGACTTCTGGATCTCCGCCGTCGACTTCTCCACGTCCTCGTTGAGCTGGTAGAGGCCGATGCCGCCGGCGACCGCGAAGCCCACGGTGAAGGACAGCAGGCGCTGGCCGAAGGAACTGCCGCCGCTGCTGGAGCTCTTGGCTGGCGCGGCAGTGGCCGCAGGGGAAGACGCTTCCGTGGCGAACGAGCGGCGCGCGAGGGACTTGGAGGCGTGGCGGAACATGGCGATCTGTCGCTTTTCACGGTGCTCGTCGTAATGAAAATGAGCAGCTGGCCACAAACGTGAGCTGATGAAGTAAAACCCCAGGGTGCTCAGCTGGCCACAGTTTCAACCTCGAGGATGTAAAAACACCCAGGGTTCATACCGAGCGCTAAATTTCGGATCGGACTTACGAGGAAGTGTCGTTTTCGAGACAGAAGAAGATGAAAGCGCGAAAAAATATATATATGTGCGCCGACTGTCTTCAAACGTGAGCAAATGTTCACGTCGGGACGCGAAAGGGCTCAGGAGATATTTTGGCGTGACCGGGTTCTCGTAAAATGCATCCCCTCTCTTCAATTGCAGCGCATTGTTGCGTCGATTTTGATTGCTGCGAAGCTGGACACAAACGGCAACAGGTATTCCGGAACACCCGCTTTTGTCGGTACTGTACCGGTATTAGCTGCAAGCAGTTTCGAATGCTGGGACTGATAGCCATCCGCATTTGGAACCCGAAAGGGCACGTGGATCAAGAACGCGTGAATGCGGTGTGGGGAGCACTCGCCACGAAGAGGCAACCTTGCGTTGACTGCGTGCCCACGCCCACCGAGCGTCAGCTACAGCACGCCATTTCAGCGGGACTGCCGTCTGCTCCATCTCTACCCTCTTCTTCTCGGTAGTACCCGCTAGCTTGCCTTTCCTCACAGCCAGCGAGCCAGCTATGCACTCGTCGAGCAGCTCGATGCTGCACCCGAACGGCAACAATGGCGCGCCGCCGCCGGACCTGACGCAGCTGCAGCGCGAGTACCGCAACATGGAGCTCAACCGCAAGGTGTACGCGGACGAGAGCCACCAGGTGATGCGGCGCCAGCAGGCGGTGATCGACAAGCTCAAGAAGGACAACGACGACATGAAGAACGAGCTGAGCCTCGCGACGCGGCACTTCACCGAGAGCTCGGCGACGCAGCAGCAGGAGCAACTCGCCAAGCTGCACGACCAGATCGAGTCGTTCCACAGGAAGAACGCCGGCGAGGCCAAGAAGCTCGAGACGCTCGTGCAGCAGATCCAGATCATGAAGCACAAGGTGCTGCACCAGAAGAAGCACATGGGCGGCGTGAACGCGGCCAAGGAGAACCAGCAGATGGTGAGCAAGCAGATCCGCATCCTCGAGAACCGCCTCGACAAGTCGCTCATCAAGTTCAACGAGGCGCTCGCGCAGAACAAGATCCTGCGCGAGGAGATTGACAACCTGCGGCGCGAGCGCGTGGTCTTTGACACGATCTACCGCAAGCTCGAGAAGGAGCACAACGACAAGAAGAAGCAGATGGCGACCACGATCGAGCTGAGCAACCTCGCCTACGAGCAGCGCGACGCCGCGCAGCTCGAACTGCGCAGTCTCCAGGAGGCGAACCGCATGGAGATCGACGACCACCGGCGCATGGTCGGCGAGCTTATGGACAAGCTCGAGGAGTCACGGCGCTTGAACGGCGGTGGGGACGACTCCCACCACCTCAAGCGCGGCGGCGATACAGGTGGAGCGCACCACCACCATGGGAGCCGCCTGGGCGAGCTCTCGATGGACGAGGAGCTCGAGATGAAGAAGAAGCTGCAGAAGGGCACGTGGGGTGTGGCCAAGGAGAAAGTGCACGTGCAGGTGTCCATTGAGCGCGTACAGAACTTTGAAGAAGCTTTTCTCAAGATCAAGGCGGCCACAGGCATCGACGACTTGGAGCAACTCGTGACGTCGTTCATCAAGAAGGAGGACCAGAACTTCTCGCTCTTCAACTACGTGAACGAGCAGAGTAACGAGATCGAGAAGCTCGACGAGTGGCTCGCTGAGCTCCGTGAAGAAGAAAAGAAGTACGGCGACGACAGCGGCGACGACGTGAGCCAGCACAAGCAGCTGCTGCGCGACCTGGAGGCCAAGCTCCAGTTCACGGAGCAGTCGGCCGACAAGTGCGAGCACAAGTACCAGGACGCGCAGAAGGTCGTGAACGCCGTCAAGATCGGCATCCAGAGCCTCTTCAACAAGACGGGCTGCAACTCGCAGGCCATGGTCGAGATGCTCGGCGACTCGGTCGTGACCGAGGCCAACATGATGCAGTACCTCGGCGTGATCGAGCAGAAGACCAACGACATCCTGCACCAGTACGCCAACGTCGCGCTGCTCATGCAGCAGAAGACCAAGAAGCAGAGCGGAGGCAGCTCGAACATCTACGAGCAGGAGGCGCTCTTCATGACCAACGCCGTCACGGCCGCGGGGTCCTCGTCAACAATAATGGGAGCAACTCACCCCCACAGCAGTGCTCAGTACCCGGCGCTGCAGTCCGTGCTTGGGGTGGGGCCGCTCACGCCCATGGGCCAGGAGCCGCTGCAGATCAACCCGCCCAACCTGGAGGATTACTCGTCCGAGGACGAGGACAGCGGCGACAACGAGGACAACATGCACCCGCTCACACGCGACGAGCTCAAGGTGCGCACGCTCAAGGGTCTGCGCCGCCTCAACCACGGCCACAACGGCAATGGAGCAACCACGACGTCGAAGGAGGTGAAGCGAGCGAACGGCGCAGCAGGAGGCGGTTTCCAGGGCGTGTCGATGAGCTCCAAGGCGAAGAAGTAGAGCGACAGAGGCTAATGGACCTGAGATTGCATTTCCAGTTAGGTCCTCAGCGTTGTTCGCACCAATCGTCATTCATTCGGCATCTCTCACTCTCTCTTAACGTAGGAGAGATCGAGTCGACTCTTTGTATTCTACACATACTCACATTCGTGGACTCGGTCAGCCAGCTTACATGCGCCACACGATGTCCCGTCTTCAGCTCTTCGTCTTCGACACCTTCGGCCATCACGCTTGCTGGCTGCTGTCTTCGTCTTCGCTGTAGAGATAGAGCCTCGAAAACGGGATCGTCGGGTGCAGGTGCACGGCACAGAATGGGCAGATCGCGCGGCCGTTCGGCATCAGTAGCTTCGAGTAGTGCGAGGCCAGCTTGCTGCTGATGGCGTGGCCGCACGGGTTCAGCACGCACTCCGGGATCGTGTTGTGCTCAGCCGCGGACTGCAGCTGCGAGTTCTCCTTGAGCAGCAGCTTCACGAGGAAGCCCGGGTGGCGACACAACGGACACATGCGCGAGTTCGCGATGCGCTCCTCGTACCCGAAGACGTGGCCGCACGCCGGAAACACGTGCGGGATCTCCAGAGGGTCGGTCTCTTCACCCGGCTCAGGACGCGTGAACCTCAGCGAGTGGAGCTGCACGGGGCACTGGATGTTGAGTCGCTCCAGCTGGTCGACGACCGAAGAATTCGTGCGGCGGCCCAGGAACGTCTCTTCCTGGTCCACTTGTAGCGACGCGAGCTGCGACGGAGAGCGGTAGTTCGTCTGGAACTGAAGCTGCACACCACCCAAGTCGATGATCGCACCATCAGTGAGGATCGGAGGCACGCCGTCGGAACCCGCGCTTGGGCGATTAAAGGTCGAGTGGCGCACAACACCTGCCCCCGCTCCTCCCACCGATGATGACGGTGACACGTGGCGAGATGAGCTCTTTGGCGGAGTCGACGGCGCCGTGCGGGACTGGATTGCGTACAGATTCCCGTTCACCGACACTTCGAACCACTGCTTGTGCTCGGGGAGCCACACGCGCACCCCGTTCTTTGTGACGCCGTCGATGGGGATGTCGCTCGAGTCGCGCAGCTCCATCTCCAGGTGGTCCATGTCGCCTGACGTCATGATGATGGTCTCGCGAGTCGTCGTATGGCTCGACTGGTTCGATTCGCGTCCTCTTCTCATGGGCGACGCTGATGCTGACAGTGAAGCCGCACTCAGTCGCTGACTCGAACCGCTGACTCGACTGCTTCTACTACTACTACTACTACTACGCCCTTGTCCCTGTAACAAGTGCGTCGTGACGCAGCTGTGGTCGAGCGGCAGCTTCTTGAACCACGTCGAGCAGCCCGTGCAGTACTTGAGCGCGTGTCCCGCCGCCGTCATCTTGCGCGTCACGTCAAAGCCGCCCGCGTAGAGACGACACTCGAAGGGGGGCTCACGCGAGCACAGGATGCGCGCCGCGAACCGGGAGATTGTGCCCGAGGCGCCAACGCGCGGGCCCGGGATCACGAAATCGTTCTGGCGGCACGGCATGCGGCCGATCTGGAACATGTCGGTGGCCGCGTCCAGCCTGTACTCGGTCACGCTCGCGTGCACATCCTTGTCGTTCATGGGCACGCACATGAGGAACGGCCCGTCAACGCCGGGTGTCTTGACGCCATTGATGCCAGTGTTCCCGCTGCTGCTGGTTGCGGCCTCGGAATTGTTGTCCGTGTTCTCCTCCGACTGATTGTTGTTGTGGCTGTGAATCGCGCGCCTCATGTCCACGGCCTGCATCATGCGCTTGGTCACGACTTTGAGGTCCTTCGAGCTCGCACGCACCGCTGGCGAAGATGACGACGAAGATGACGACGACAGAGACGATAGAGAGCCACCAGCAAAGACAGGGGTCGCTGGTATTGTCGAAGCCACCGCCGCCGCTGCTTTCTTCTGGCAAAAGTGGTGGAAGTGGCTCAGCAAGACGCCGTTCGCGCGCTTGCGCTTCTGCAGAATGTACTGCGCGTTCTGGTCGCCGATGGGCTCCCAGAGCTGCCCGAGCGACTTCTTGCTGCTACTTCCTGTGCGGCTCAGTGGTGCATTGTTGTTACTGCTGTTAGTCACAGCGTTGCGGTCGACCGACACGGACGGGTGTCGCGTGACAGCGGGCTCAGCTGTAGCGCCGCCGCTCGTCTGCTGCTGTGCGCTGCTGCTGTTGTTTTGATCGCCGCCCGTCGCGACCCCGAGCCCGAACGACTGCTGCGAAGCGGGGATCTCGCTGCGCGGGGGCGCACCGCCGCCGACCGTCGCGACACGGTAGGAGCTGTAGCCCAGCACCACGAGGCGTCCGTACTCCATCTTCTGTCTTGGTGTATGGCGAGTGTGGAGCGTCTCTTCTTGGTCGGACTCTCTCGCTCGCTCTTTGCCTCCCTCGTTCACGAGAGACTGATCGACAGGGGATCTGTGCGAGAGGTACGGAGGTCGGTCGACCAGAGGGGAGGACGCGACGTGAGAGTCGATGAGCGCGGCCCTACCTGCCTTCTCTCGCTCTGTATCTGCGCGCCTCGTCGGCTCTCGGTGTCACGCGTGTGGGCTCGTGAAGCGCCTGCTCCGCCTTCTTCTTTTCTGCAAGTGCTTTTTCCACCTGCTCGGGAAAAATGCGTGAGCATGCTCAGTAAAATGTTTGTCACTATAGAACTGATAGAATATGAGACCATGGTATAAGTTATACTTGATCCGACTACTGCGAGGTAAATCTAGTAGCCATTTTGCCTTATCGCTCCATATGACTCTAAACTTCATATTTAGTAGAAGAGTTTGGTATTGAAGATTTGTCTGCAAGTGCTCTGCCGGTTTTTCGACCTGAGATATGAGGTCAACAAAGAATGGATAGCGTACACACTTTCTGAATTTATATCTGTGACGTGTGTGTGTGTGTGTGAGGAATCAGGAGTGCTTGTAAATCATTTCGGCCTGAACCCATTCGAGCCAAATGGCTCCACACTTGCCCTCACGATCCTTGGAATGTGTGACAACGACTGCGCCACCATCTCTCCATCGTCTCTCACGGACCAAAGAGCTACCCACCAAAGAGACGAGGAGTACATCCTTACTGTGCCGCCAGCCATTCACTCTTTCCTGGCGAGAGCGCTGAACGCTTTGTCCACCACGAGCGACTGCAGCGGGTCGTCGATCAGAGCCTCGTAGGTCGGCGGCGCGTCCTGAATCTTCTCCACCACAAACGAGAACTGCAGCAGCGTGTCCTAATTCCAACAGCACGTTTAAAGCCCATCAGTAACAGTCAAGATAGCGTGTTTACCAGCCATCCTCGCACTCACCATGATCGCGTTGCTCTTGTACTCGATCGACTGCTCCAACGTGTCGGTGCTGCGAGTCGGGAGCGACGACACGGGGTTCTCGCCCGAGGTCGAGTTCTTCCGCTGCAGCGCGATGTCCATGCCGACTGAACCAAAGTTGTCTAGGTTGCGCTGTAGGTTCACGAGCGTCTTCCGCATCGAGACGAAGAGGTGGAGCACCTCGAGGTCCTTCTCGCCAAGTGCAAAGAGCTCAATCACCCGAGGTGACGACAGTGCTGCTGCTGCCTGGATACCTCCATGCTGCTTCTTCTTTTGATCCACTTGGCTCAACAGGTTCCGCTTTGTGCCACGCCAGGACGCTGACGATCCGCCCTGAGATCAAGAGAACAAATAGCTCAGTCAGAAGCTTAATAGTTCGAGATCCTCATGTTCAAACGGGTACATACCCTCTTGACGACCATCTTCTCCATGTGCTTTTCGTAGAGCTCGTAGAACTTGCTTCCGACCAGCGACACGGGCATCGCCGAGTAGATCGTCGAGATGATCACCACGCAGATGCAGAAGACCTTGCCGATCGACGTGCGCGGCACCAAGTCGCCGTACCCGACCGCAGTGAGTCTACACGAGGTGGACAGTTGTAGAACAAAAAGTGTCCGCTTCAGTTGGACACTGTGGCAAAACATCAACAACAACGCTAGCCAGACTTACGTGGTGTACGAGAGCCACGTGGACTTGGTCATGTCGATGATCGTGGCCGGACGGCGGTCCTGGATCAGGATGCGCTTGCCCAGCGGCAGCCCCGCCGCGAGCTTGGGCGTCAGCACGTTCTTGTTCCACCACATGCACTCCTTGCCCACGTAGCACTCGGTGCCGCGCTCGATCTCGTAGAAGAACGCACCCGCGAGGATACACCCCGTGAACAGGAAGAAGATCTACATGTTGATGGGCAGAAGAAGGTCAGCGAATCTTGGTTCACGGCATTAGTGTCAAATAGACTAACTGAACTTGCCGGGATCGTGAGCTGTTTCCAGACGCCCTTCGCTGTGCTGGCGAGCACTTTCGTGCCTTTAAAGTGCTGCAGTTAGCACAGAGACACATGCAAACCCAGTTAGCGAGTCACTCGTAATAGGCTCTACGCCTTCAATCAATACGCACCCTGGTCAGTTTCAGGATCCGCATGATCTTCATCACGCGGATGACCGAGAGGAACGACGGAGACGTGGCCACGATCGCGTACGTCGGCTGCACGTCCTGCACCAGGTATTGAATCATCTAGCGCCCAGTAAGCACACATACATAAACACAACTCGGTTGAGACCCAGCCACGACCAACTTAGTAAGCAACTTTGACCAGTTCATACCTCGACGAAGAACGGCACGATCGCGAGGATGTCGAAGATGATGTAAAAGTCCTGGATCAATTTCGCGCGGTCCCGCGATGCGGCGAAGCGCAACACGAGCTCGAGCGTGAACGCGATCCCGAAGGTCCACTCGAAGTAGATCCAGTAGGGCCCCATGTCGACGATCGTGTTCACCACCTTGTTGCACTGCTGCCTGTAGCAGATGATCGAGGCCCCCGCTGAGCTAAAGACGTCCTCGCAGCTCGGTGCTGAGGCGTTCAGCGATCCAAAATTCAGGCCGTTCGCATAGCAAGTGGGTGAGTCTGTCGGGTTTATGCACGTGAAGTCGATCCGCTGAGAGAAGTCGGTCGTCTTGTCCGCGCCTCGCACAAAGCAGCCTGGGTCTGGGCCGTCCCAGCGATCGCCTAGGAAGCCTGTCTTGCTACAGTACTCCTGTACGGCGTGGCGACAGCCGGGGGACTCCACGCCTGAGGCCGCGAGCTCCTGTAGCGACTCGCAGCAGAACAAAAAGATGCTCAGGAGTGCGAACACGACCATGAGCTTGTTGATGCCCATCGCTAGCTGCGACGAGTCCGGCACCTCGAGCGCCATCCAGAGTTTACCCCGGAAGGTGTCGGTGGCACCGGCGCTCGAACCTCTGCTGTCAGTCAGGTTCCCGTCCGCCACCCTGGACTTGGCCATCGCTCGCCGCGCGCGTACGTAGATGTGCGAGAGCACACCCTCGGCGCGCTGGTTACCGCTCGCCTTGCGCACTTTCTTCTTGTGCGGCACGAAGAGCTGCAGCAGCTCGCAGGCCTCTTCGTGCACACCGAGCAGCTTTTCCGTGACCTCCTTGATCTTCGCGAGCCGCTGCACCTGCGCGTGACTCGCCTCGGCCGTGTCCGCCTCGCTGACTTTGCTCTTGCGCACGACCTTCTGGATGTTGAGCTGCACTATTCGCCAGGCTTCCAGCAGGTGGAACTGTGCGTTCGTGAGCTGCTGCGTGAACGCGTGCGTCTCCTCCGTGTTGAAGGGGCTGAGTGTCTCGTCGAGTTGCCGCAGCTTGCGCTTGTTGTTCCACTGGAAGTTCTCGTACGTGTTCTGGAAGTTGTTGCCGACGATGAACACGGGCATGGAGAAGTACATCTGGCCGGAGATCATCGCCACGCCCGTGACGAACACGGACGCCCAGTTGCTCAGCGACGGCACTTGGTTTCCATAGCCGACGGTGGCCACCCTGTGAGGACACACACATAAGAAAGGGTTAGTAACATCCGTCCACATTGGATGGACCATTTTCAGGTGGACACATTTGCGTCAGCAGCCGCCAGCCAGTCATCTTCAAATCAGATAGAGGCATAGAAGGTACGTACGTGACCATGATGAAGTAGGCCGAGTTGAAGATGTCGGTGAACTGGCACGTCTGGACGTTGTAGCACGGCTCGGCGTAGAAGAGCGCGGTTGCGAGCAGCATCACGAGCGTGCAGAGGAAGAACATGGTGATGCCGAGCGGCCGCAGGCTCGCGCGGATCGACAGGTACAGGATGCGCGACTGGTCGTAGTTGCGCAGGATGTTGCCCAGGCGCACGGCTCGCAGCAGTCTCAGCAGCGCCACGTAGTGCTTCGGATCGGTCATGTCGTCCACGTTAAAGCTCGAGCCGGCGAGGTTGAGCACGAGCTGCGCGTACCACGGGACGAGCGCGACGAAGTCTGCGATCGTGAATGGGTCCGTGAAGATCGCCTTCGTGAACTTCTTGGCAGCGATGCGCACGAAGAGCTCGAGCGTGAAGAGCATGCTGATGATGCAGTCCATGGTCTTGTAGACCTCCGCACCGGGCAAATACGGGTACCCGGGGTCCGAGCCGGCAAAGTTCTTCCCCTCGCAGGTCTCGGACGCCAGCATGCAGAAGTTGAAGATGATGAGGACGAACGTGACGCGGTTGAGCATCTTCATCCAGTAGGACTCGGTCGGCTGGCCGAAGATCTCGGCGATCGCGCCCTGGGTCCTCAGGAACACGGACCGCTGGTATCCGTGAAGTGGCGCTGGCGGGACATGTTCGGCGGCGGCGACCTGCACAGTCTGCGCTGATAAAGCTGCTGCAGCCGCGATGGACTTGGGATCGCTCCTGCTAGAGCCAACCGAGGTGCGCTGGTGGCGAGGCGAGTGGCTGTGCTTGGGCGTGTGGTGGCTCTTGTTCTCATTCTCGCTGCGGTCGTCGCCCTGATCGTCGTCAGCATGCGACGATGGCGAGTACGCGACTGGGTAGATCCTGGGGGAGCTGCTCGCACCACCCGCGGTCGTGAGGAACCGGGTGAGGCTGCGCGAGTACGACTGGCTGCTGCTCGCCTCCGCGATACTCGGAGGCAGCCGCTTCGGGGCGAACACAAAGGGGTTGATGTCATCTGTGGACGCTACGACTTCGGCGCTCGCTGAGGTTGTTAAGCCAACTCGAGCCCCGATGTACGACGTGCGCTTCTGCAGACCCATGGGTCCATTTGACCCTAAGGAGCGAATGGTCTTGTGATCTCGCTCGATCGCTGTGGCTGGCGGGGTTAGCAGGGGCTCAACGGATAGGGTACCAACACCAGCGTCCCGTGCCGCTGGCTCAATCGGTTGAGCTTCGCCGTTGCTTTGACTGAGCCACGCAACGGTTCGTTCGGATGGAGTCGTCTCAATGGCTTTTGTATTAGGACTGGCCTCTGGCGAAGTTGCTGCTTCATTCTGGCTCTGGACGGCCCGGTCATTGAGATCGCTGTCGCTGCCTGCCGCTGGGATCGAGCCTAGAGAAGCTCGGGGGTGGTGGACTCCTTCTCTCGTCCCACCAACGTTGAGGTCCGTGGCGGTAGAAGTCAGTGAGGTAGACTGCGTCTCTGCGGTGAACAGAAGGCTGCTGAGCCGCTTGCTGATCTCGCGAGACTGCGAGGAGCTCGGTCGTGACGGAGCCATCGGTTCCACCTCCTCTTCGTCTTTGTTGTGATGGACTGCGCTCGGGAGGTTCTGGTACTGCGTGATCGCCTGGCCATGCTTGAACTCCTTCTCGATGAGCGGCATTAGTGGGGGCTCCTCCTCACTCGGAAGCAGCGGACTGGGCGGTCGTGACAGCAGAGGCAGTAAGACTGTCGTGTTGGTGTAGTTAATGTGGACCTGTAGGACTGCTTCTTGGGTGTCTTGGTCTTCTTCTTGCGCGTGTTCGTGGGGCTCACGAGTCGAGCCTCCGTTCATCAGAGAACGGTCGAGCCGCCTGTCAGTTCAGCCGAGCACAAGTCTCCACTCGCGTCGCGCTCAACTTCACGAAGCTATCAGTAGTGCGAACAATGCCGGGCTCTCCACGTCGGGCGCATGAAGCTGATCGAGAGGATGACGCGGTTTGACACGTGCGTGACTCGCAACAGACCAACAGCAGCAGACCCGTCGAGCATCAAAGAGCAGAGCGCTGTCTGTCGACCGCCGGCGCTCGAGAGGAGACGCACGCAGAGCTCGCTCACTCACTCACTCACTCAGGCCAGACGCGAGTTGTAAACCGAACCAAAAGCGCTCACTCGGTCTCTATTTGCAGCGCGCGCAGTGGGCTTGAGGCGCTTTTGCCACATGTGCAGATGCATTTTCCCGAAACGCATGCATGCATGCGGCGATCTCTTCGAGCCGACCACTAAGAATAGGCTGCTCACAGCTCTCTTCGAGTAACCAACCGACTACAGAATGCGGTCTCTTGGCGTGGCGCGTTTGTCTGTCCCACTCACAGCACGCCATCCCGCTCTCCTTCGTGCGAAACCGATGCAGAGCCGCGTTTCAAAACTTCAGACGAAGACGCTTGCGCGCACTGATGCGCGTACCAGCCATATGCACGGATGGCTGGGCATCTCGTCTCTCTGCTGCCTGGCTGGGTACCACTTAGCTCCCCTCCGCAGCATTGCTGGAGTTGCACCGACGTCCCAGCAGCAACGGGGTCGGAGCTTCTCAGCGACGCAGGCGCGCCTCTCTCGCCGCCAACGCGTCTGAGATTCGCTTGCTGCCGCACGAATTCACAGCAGCGACCGTCAGCTCTCATCGGCGCGCGCGCACACGCAGAGCTCCCTTTAGCGACAGCGTCCCTCTCAGCGACTCACTGGTCACCAGATGACCTACAGCTATGAGCTATGCCCACCTGGAGGCGCGCAGCAAGGCGACGTCCAGGACGCTCGGAGCAGAGCAGCTCTTCGCTGCTTCAGTGTCAGTTCTATAAACCTGCTCGAAGCTGCTACGTGCGCATGCACAGTTATAGCGAGGTTTTATCTGTCGAGTGCGAGGTTTCCACACGAATTACCTCCCAAGCTCTATACATTTCTGCATTTGATCAAGACGACATTCCAGCCGGAATGACGAAGCTGGCCGAAGTGCTGAAGCCGGCTTCAGCATACTGGGGCCGAGCGACACGCTGCAAAACCTCGGAAACACGCACAGCTGTCCACAAACTCCCCCCTCCCCCCCCCTCGATATCGAGCAAACTGGAAATGTATTCATCTCCGAAACCATATGATGTGAAGGTCAACGGGCGTTTGCTTCGAACGGGTGGTTAAGAACCGTGGAGGTTAAGACTGGTTGGTTGGGCACGGAAGCGTCGCGCGAGCCAATTGCAATTTGCAAGGAGCGACACCAGCAGATCGCATTGACGGCCGCTCGCTCGCCCGTCCATCGCCTGCCTGCCTGTTTGTTTGTTTGTTTGTGTGCCTGCCTGCAATTGCAATCGGCCGCCAGACCATCCATCCATCCATCCATCCATCCGACTTGACAACTAGCAGCAATAACAGCCGTCAGGATGGTCGGCGTGGACAAGAAGAGCAAGAAGAAGAGCAAGGACGCCGCCGGCAGCGACTTCGGCACCGTCTGGGCGTCCACGAACCCGTCGTCCACGTCGCGCTCGTGCCCGACCAAGACGTACGTTGTGCTGCAGCAGTCGCAGTAGCCTTACGATAGCTGTCTGGCTGCTGGCTATTGCCTATCTAACTATTGCAAGGGTCGCTAATGGTGTATTGCGTGGTTTCGTGTATGTGAATGCAGCAATGACAAGCTCCAGAAGCTCGTGTCGCCGCACCTGGACTCGTTCAACTTCTTCCTGACCGAGGGCCTCGACCTGGCCGTGGCGGACTTGGGCAAGGTGCCCGTGGAGATCCCGAACCAGCACCAGATGACGATCTGGGTCGAGAGCGCACAGGTGGGCTTCCCGACGAGCGAGAACCAGATCACGGGCGAGCGCAAGCTCTTCCCCAGTGAGTGCCGCCAGCGCGGCGTCTCGTACACGGCCCCACTGGTCGTGACGCTCGCGCGCTCGTTCGCCGGCTCGAACAACGTCGAGCGCATCCAGCGCGTCGTGGGCGACATCCCGATCATGGTGCGCTCCAAGCGGTGCCATTTGAACGGCCTCTCGCCACCAGAGCTCGTGAAGAACCGCGAAGAGGCGAACGAGATGGGCGGCTACTTCATCTGTAACGGCAACGAGCGCTGCGTGCGTCTGCTGCAGATGCCGCGCCGCCACCACATCATGGCCGTGCGTCGTGGCGCGTTCGCGAACCGCGGCGACCTCTACACGGAGCTCGCGGTGTTCATGAAGTGCGTGCGCCGCGACCAGTCGGCCGTGACCGTCACGTGCCACTACCTCGAAGACGGTAACGCGACCGTGCGCTTCGGCGTCAAGAAGCAGGAGTTCATGATCCCTGTCGGCCTCGTCTTCAAGGCGCTGTACCCGATCACGGACCGCGAGATCTACGAGCGCGTGCTGCGTGGTGAGCACGAGAACACGTACCTGTCGGCGCGTGTCGAGCTCATCCTGCGCGAGGCCAAGAAGTTCTCGCTCTACTCGCGCGACGAGGCGCTCGCGTACCTCGGCAAGCACTTCCGCCACGTCATGCCGAACGTGTACGAGTCCATGAGCAACGTCGACGTGGGCTCCAAGATGCTCGACGATTTCCTGTTCGTGCACATCCCCAAGGGCGAGAAGGGCCGCGCGCAGAAGGTCGAGCTACTCTGCCTCATGCTGCGCAAGCTCTACGCGTTCGCCAAGGGTGACGTGCGCGAAGACAACGCCGACTCGGTCATGAACCACGAGCTGCTGCTGCCCGGCCACCTCTACCTCATGATCCTCAAGGAGAAGCTCCAGGAGCAGCTCGCGGCCATGCGCGCCAACATTTTGAAGGAGGCCACGGGCTCCAAGCGCAGCGTCGTCATGGACGCCGTGTTTTTGCGCAAGATGTGGGAGCGCACGGCCAACATCGGCCACGCCATGACGTACTTCCTCAACACGGGCAACCTGCGCTCGTCCAGCGGCCTCGACCTCATGCAGGTCGCCGGCTACACGATCGTGGCCGAGAAGCTCAACTACTACCGCTACTTCTCGCACTTCCGATCCGTGCATCGCGGGCAGTTCTTCACGGAGATGAAGACCACGGCCGTGCGCAAGCTGCTCCCCGACTCGTGGGGCTTCCTGTGTCCCGTGCACACGCCCGATGGCTCGCCCTGTGGTCTGCTGAACCACCTGGCCGTCGAGTGCGAGCTCATCTCGTACCCGGCGCACAAGGCCGACGACTACTTGGCGCAGGAGATGAAGGTCGCGCGCTTCCTCGCGAGCCTGGGCATGATCCCGACTTCAGGCTACGCCGACGGCGCGCTCGTGGTGCCGTACTCGTACTTGCCCATCATGATGAACGGCAAGGTGCTCGGTGGCGCGCCCGCGGTCGTGTGTAAGCGCATTCAGGAGGTGCTGCGCCAGGTCAAGTCTTCCGAGGACGCCAGTGAACGCATTGAGCACGGCATCGTGGCGAACCTCGAGGTGTGCCTCATCTTGCCGACTATTGGCGGCGTGTACCCAGGTCTGTACCTGTCGGCGGACGCGGCGCGTATGTCCCGCCCCGTGGTGCAGATGGACACGAAGCGCGTCGAGTACATTGGTCCCATGGAGCAGGTGTTCATGGACATTGCCGTGACCAAGGACGACATTCGCCCGGCGACGACCCACATGGAGATCAAGCCGACCAACATGCTGTCGCTCGTGGCGTCGCTCACGCCGTTCTCGGACTACAACCAGTCCCCTCGTAACATGTACCAGTGCCAAATGGCCAAGCAGACCATGGGCACGCCCGCGCACTCGATCGTCAACCGCACGGACAACAAGATGTACCGCATCCAGTCGCCGCAGATCCCGATCGTGCAGAACGAGCGCCTGCGCGAGTACCAGCTCGACGAGTACCCTTTGGGCACGAACGCCGTCGTGGCCGTGATCTCGTACACGGGCTACGACATGGAGGACGCGATGATTTTGAACAAGTCGTCGTACGAGCGCGGCTTTGGCCACGCGTCCGTGTACAAGCAGATCAACGTGGACATTGGCGCCGAGGGTAAGCAGGGCGGTGCGTCGAAGAAGTACTTCTCGAACGTCAAGCCGGGCACGGGCGAGCAGTGCTCCACGAGCTTGGACCGCGACGGCTTCCCGCACATTGGCCAGGTGGTGAACTACGGCGACCCGATCGCGTGCTGGATCGACGAGACGACGGGCCAGGCGCAGTTCCAGAAGCACAAGGAGAGCGAGCCGGCGATCATCGAGCAGATCAACATGATCGGGAACTCGTCGCAGGCGTCGGACCACACGAAGGCCGGCATCAAGCTGCGCTTCTGCCGTAACCCGACGATCGGCGACAAGTTCTCGTCGCGCCACGGACAAAAGGGTGTGATGAGTATCCTGTGGCCGCAGGCGGACATGCCCTTCGCCGAGTCGGGCATGTCGCCCGACATCATCATCAACCCGCACGCGTTCCCGTCGCGCATGACGATCGGAATGCTGATCGAGTCCATGGCGGCCAAGACCGGCGCGCTCAAGGGCAAGTACATGGACGCGACGCCGTTCCAGTTCAGCGAGAAGGACCGTGTGATCGACTACTTTGGCTCGCAGCTCAAGGAGCACGGGTACAACTACATGGGGAGCGAGCCGCTCTACTCGGGCATCTCGGGCACGGTCATGCAGGCCGATATTTACATGGGCGTCGTGTACTACCAGCGTCTACGCCACATGGTGAGCGACAAGTCCCAGGTGCGCGCGACCGGACCAATGAACTCGCTCACGCGCCAGCCAGTGAAGGGCCGCAAGAAGGGCGGCGGTATCCGTTTCGGCGAGATGGAGCGCGACTCGCTGCTCGCCCACGGCTGCGCGTTCCTGCTGCAGGACCGTCTCATGAACTGCTCGGACAAGCACATCGCGACCGTGTGCACGAACTGCGGCTCGCTGCTCTCGAACGCGACTCAGCGCGCGAGCGTCGAGACGGCCGGCCAGGGCGAGATCGCGGTGGCCATGAAGGCCAAGACCCAGTGGTACTGCCAGGTGTGCCAGAGCGGCGAGAACTGCCAGGCCGTCGCCATGCCGTACGTCTTCCGGTACCTCGCGAACGAGCTGGCAGCGATGAACATCAAGATGTCGCTCAGTCTGAAAGGATGCTAAGCAAGCAGTTCGCCACTTGGTTGGTTGGTACCAACCAACCAAGCTCCGACAGACAGACCAGCCAAGCAAGCCCCGTATTTCATTTACTCTTCCAGCCACAGAACGAAAAAGCAAAACAACCCGCAAAATATAGATCCATTAACAACCCTCAATCACTCCTCGTCACTTCAACTTGCGTCCTGAGCCATTCATTCCGCTGGCAATCGTTGTGTGTCGCACCGCTGAGTGATTGTCAGCCGTTTCAGCAAGGAACCTGTGAGCTTTTGACATTTCACGGAGCTCTTTTTGTCAACAACAACAAAAGAAAGAAGCAGCAGCAGCTTGTTTTTCTCGCACTTTGGCGGTGACGTTTGCGTTTTCGGCTCGAATGAGATCAAAGCGAGAAAGAGAGGCGACTCTCGCGCGCTTTTGCCAGAGCCGCCGACGCTTGACCCAGGGACAGGTGCCTGCGCCTTCGGACGACAGTTGGTAGCCTGCGGAAATGAGTTTCCCTGCAACGAGAGTGCGCGGAGTTCAAAACCCCTGCCATCAACCCAAAAACAGCCGCTCTGCTCACAAAAGAAACGAAGACGATAAAACCCGACGAAAATGGGTCGAAAGGCTTGTTTTCAAACCCGGAGAGGCCACACACAAAAAACAGACGTGTGCGCGCGTCGAGGACTCCCGATGATGTTGCTGATAAGAAAGCCGCTTAACCAGGCGCGCGCATCCTCTTAATCGGCTGCGAAACCGCCCGACAGCAGAGCAACGACCCTTTGCTGCCATCACCAAGCTGTCGCTCCGGCCTTTGCCCACGCGAGCTCGCCCCCCCGCCGGCAACGCTGGAGGATGCATTGCTGCAACTAGGGCATCTGTCAGCTACCGTACCCCCCTCCCCAACTGGTGCTGCGACGCTTTGCATCGCCTGCCAGGAAGAAGCCTGCTAGCTGGGACTGAAGCTGGCCGGGCATCCGCTTCACGATGAGAAGCAGCGCGTCCGACTTCACGTCCTCGCTACGCAATTCCAGGAGCCCAAGCACAACACCACGCGCGAGCGGCAGCAGTAGCGGTGGCGCACATGGCGGTGGCAACGCGGGAGGGCCGCAGCAGCAGCACTATGGCCGCGGGAACGCGTACGCTGGGATGAGCATCAGTGTGCCGCAGAACGTGCCGTCACCGTCCCATTCAACAAGCGGAAGCGCTCGGTCGTCGCCTCACACTAGCGCCAGCGCGTCTTCAAGTCGACGCTCTTCCTACACCTCCCAGCAGCAGCAGCAGCAGCAACAGCAACAGCAACAGCAACAGCAACAGCAGGGATATCACCAGAGTGCACACCAGCTAGCACCCGCCTACTTGCAGCGCACAGCGATCTCCAACTCGTACAACTCGCGCGGCGACGACGAGACGTCCTCCAATGTATCCGAGAGCCTGTCTATCGGCAGCACGAGCGTAAGCGGCAGCGTCTCAGGCAGCGGAGGTGGTGGTGGCGCACTCTCGTCACCCGTGAGCGTGAGCTCGAGCAGCTCGCGGTACTCGGAGCGAGGCAGCAACTTCAAGGTCGTGATCCGCGTGCGGCCGCCGTTACCACGCGAGCTCCATGGCGACCGCCCATTCCAGAACGTGATCAGCGTCGACGCCCCGGGGCACGTGCTCACCGTCTGCGAGAACCTGAGTGCGCTCACGGACGCCGAGGGCAATGCGGCCCCCGGTGCCTACGGGAGCCACATGTTCTCGTTCGACCACGTGTACGACCAGCAGTGCACGCAGAGCGCCGTGTACGAGAACACAGCCAAGGCGGTCGTGGAGTCCTCGCTGGAGGGCTATAACGCGACGATCTTTGCCTACGGGCAGACGGGCACGGGCAAGACGGTAATAAACGCCTGCGCGCATATCTCCGATTGTCAGCGCTGCGCCAAAAACAAACTGACGATGCCGTTATTGCAATGCATGTAGTACACCATGGAGGGCTTCAACAGCGGCTCGGGCTCCGTTGAGGAGCGTGGGATCATCCCACGGGCCATTGAACAGATCTTCTGCCACATCCAGAGCAACATCTCGGCGCGCATGCGGTTCCTCGTGCGCGCGTCGTACCTGCAGATCTACAACGAGTCGATCTCGGATCTGCTCAAGCCCGAGCGGAACAACCTCACGATCCGCGAGGACAAGAAGCGCGGCGTCTTTGTCGAGGGGCTCTCCGAGTGGGTCGTGCGCTCGCCCGAGGAGATCTACGGCCTCATGGAGCGTGGCGGGGCCATGCGCGCAACGGGGAGCACTAAGATGAACGAGGTCTCGTCGCGCAGTCACGCCGTGTTCATCATCATCGCCGAGCAGAGCAAGACGTCGTACGTGGACGGCAAGGGCACGGAGATCTCGCCCGAGGACTTCACGGCCATGGTCAACGCCTACCAGGCTCGCCACGCTGGCGGTGGCGGCAAGACGAATGCTAATGGCACCATGGCGCTTCACCCCAAGCTCGAGTCCATGATCCGACAGAGCTTCAAGGTCGGTAAGCTCAACCTGGTGGATCTGGCGGGTTCGGAGCGCGTGCGGCTCTCCGGCGCTACGGGCCAGCGGCTCGAGGAGAGCAAGAAGATCAACCAGTCGCTCTCGGCACTGGGCAACGTCATCGCGGCGCTCACGGACGCCCGCGGGCGGCAGCATATCCCGTACCGCGACAGTAAGCTCACGCGCATCTTGGAGGACTCTTTGGGTGGCAACTGCAAGACGACGATGATGGCCATGATCTCACCCGCACTCGAAGCCATCACTGAGTCGCTCTCGACGCTCAAGTTTGCGAACCGCGCCAAGAGCATCAAGAACGAGGCGCGCGTGAACGAGGACCTGGATCAGAAGAGCCTGCTGCGCAAGTACGAGCGCGAGCTCAAGCGGCTGAGAGCTGAGCTGGAGGAGAAGAGTCGCAACGTGGTGGACAAGAGGCGTCTGCTCGAGCTGGACGAACAGCGGCGTCGCGCCGAGGAGGACAAGATGGCGGCGATCCGAGCGCTCGAGGAGCGCTCGCGCGAGTTCATGAAGGAGAAAGAGGAGAAGAAGAAGCTCGAGCAGCGCATCTCGATGCTCACGTCGCAGATGCTCATGAGCAACCAGCGCAAAGGAGGCGGCAATGGCTCGAGGGCTTCAGGCTCAGGTAGTGGCCTTGGTATGCCTGGTGGTGAGCTGGACGCCGATGGGAACCAGCTTGGTGGATTGCCTGACGGTGGCGTCTACGACGCTGAGGATCCGATCATCCGCGACGCCATCAAGGAGCACCAGGACCGCATCCGCAAGGAGTACGAGTGCCGTCTCGCCGACCTCGAGAAAGAACGCGAGTCCATTGAAGAGGAGAAAGCCCAGGTGGACAGATACAAGCAGCTGCTGCTCAAGCAGCGTGACATCATGATCGCGCTCACGCAGCGCCTGAACGAGCGCGACGAGCAGATCACAGCGCTGCAAGACGAGCTGGACGCCTACGACAGGCACCAGAAGGAGCTCGAGGAGAAATTGGACGAGAAGACCGCGCACCTGATCCACTTGCAGCGCGTGACCATGGAGCACAATGCGAACTCACCTGGGAAGACGAACGCCGAGGTCATCAAGGCGCTAGGCGACTGGGGCGCGAGTGGTGGTACACGTAGCTCTGGGTCGTCAGCGTCCTCAGGAATGGGTGGTGGTGGTGGTGACTCGGGACTGGCGACTGAGCTGCTGATCACACATAAGCAGTTCCGACCGCACCCGACGGACCAGATCGTCTACAACAACAGCAGCAGCAGCTCCAAGTCCAGCACCAGCAGTAGCAGCAACAACAGCGGCCAGCTGCTCTCGGCCGAGGAAAAGATGCAGGAGCTCAAGGCGCTCGTGGACAACCAGGCGAGCGAGCACCTGCGCATGGCGAAAGAGCTTGAAGAAGTGAAGTCCGAGAAGGTCTCGATCGAGTTCCTACTGCGCGAGCGCGTCGACAAGCTCGTGCAGGTGGAGCTCGAGGCGCGCATGAAGGCCATGGCCAAGGCTGGAACTAGTGGTAACAACAACAGTGATCCCACAATGGCGAGGCAGGTGTCGCTGGTCCAGGACGAGCAGCTCGCGCGCATGAGCAAGCAGCTCCGGGCCTTGGAGCTCGAGAACCAGCAGCTCGTCAGCGCTTCAGCCTCGAAGGCACCAAGCGACGAGCACACCAAGCAGCTCCATGCGCGCTGCGAGACGCTCGTGAAGGAGCGCAAGGCCGTGCAGACGATCATGGAGCACAAGATCAAGGCGCTCGTGACCGCCATCAGCGAGGCCTCGGACGCCACTCTACAGAGCGCTGGGGGCGCTGAGAGCCTCGGAGAACCGGCCAAGTGGCTCACGAGGGAAGTGCACGCGCTTCAGCGACTCGTAAACGCGTCGATCATCGCGCTGCGTAATGCCGAGAGCGCCGGAGGAGGTAAAGTGTCGACGAGCAGCGAGCCAACGCCAACCAGAGGCCACCATCCATCTGCTGCTAGTGGTGGTGCTATGAGAGTCCAGGATGGCTCGCCAGGCGCCTCGGCAAGCTCAGCGGGCGTGTCGGTGGAGGAGCTCATCCAGCAGCGCCGCGCGCAGCTGCAGCGTGAGAGGCAAGAGACGAGCGATTCATAGACCCAAGCAAAAGACTATTAAAGCCGATCCATGTACCAGCAGAAGCCTGCTGCTGTACTGAAGTAGTAGCCAAAGCGCCACACACTTGGGCAAAATCCTCGCTCACCTCTATCACAAGTCACGCAAAAGTACGCCAGCCTCTGGGGATCAAGGGGACTCTGGGGTTACCCTCTCAACTTGATACCGACGAACACCTCTTAACAAATCCCCATCGTCCTCCTGGTCGTACTTGCTCCTGTTCTTTGGACTCGTGCTCGGAATCTCTCTCTCTCTCTGTTGTGTCTCTATAGAGGGATCGCGAGGTTCGGCTCGCTCTGCTCCGCGCCACTGGAAGGCGGGACGCCACCAAAGCCAAACACTGCGCCACCACCTCTTGACAAAGACGATGAGCTGAAGATCGGCGGCGCAGTGCCTGGACACATGTGGTGCTTCTCGCCGCTCGTCCCCGGCTGCCCATGGTACTTCCAGTGGTCCCCCGAGCACTTGATCTGCGAGTCGAGTATCTAATCAACAGCAACAACACGAGCCAATCAGTTCGTCAGCTGCCAACCAACGAATCCCGCTACAGCCAGACCTCGAGATCATCAGACAGCAAGCGTACCCAGAAATGGAACGAATTATAAGCGCCCGGGAGGATGATCATCACGAGCACGAGCTCAAAGTGGCGGTGGCTCGCAAACCCCGCAAAGAGCGCGTTCGAGGCACTCACGAGCGGCGTATAAAGCGCCCACATGAGCAGAAAGTCGACGAGTTTCATCATCAGAAGCGCGAACAGGTAGCCGCCGAGCTGTTTCCACCAGACGCGCCATCGCGGAGGCTCGCCGTAGTAGCCCGAGTCCACGAGGTCCACGACTTTGTACTTGATGGCGCAGGTGCGCACGCCTCGGATGAACAGTATTGTGAGCACGAGGCCGAGGGTGCCGTCCACCAGGTATGTCAGGAAATACACGCCACACTACGGGCAATCAGATATTAGCCTCAGCTAGAGCCTAGGTTCACAATGACTAGGCTCGGATGGCAAAGCCATACCTCGTCGTCGTTGGTGGCGGCGCTGGCGACGAACACGATAGAGAAGATGATGTTGAGCCAGTGGCAGAGCATGGAGCCCACGCACTGCTTGCCCACGTCCATGGCCCAGACCTACGTGCATAGTGCACAACAACGTTAGCCAGCTATACACAGTCACAAGATCAGGAGATAAAGAGACTCAGTCAAGCGAGTACCTTGATTGGCCGCGCGGGGGACTCGAGCTTCCTCTTGATGTAGAGGATGAGGATCGTGGCGACCGCGAGCAGCAGCTGCAGCAGGCGGCCGAAGGCGTCCGTGAAGAGAAAGCACTGGTCCGAGACGCCATCCTTGGAGATGAACTGCCAGTACTCGCGCGGCGTCGTCCTGGTCCGCATCGTATTCTCTCTCTCGGTCTCCTTGCTGGATGATGGCGCTTGCGCTCTTTCATGCACTGCACTCCAACAAGACGCGCTGAAGGCAGGAGCCAATTTCGACTGGTCGCGCTCATATGCAGTCGATGGATGGATCTGTCCGTGTCGGTTGAGTCGTCGCGTCTTTTCGGACGACAATCGTGCGGCTGAGAGTGATTCGCCCACCTGAATTTGACAATGAGGCGTCATCTCCACATCGGCCTTGACATCTCCGGATTTGAACAGTGAACGATTTTCATCGTTACCTGAACACAAACGTATCAAGAAGGGTGGGCTCGGGGAAACACGGTGAGTTTGTTATGCAAAGCGAGTGACACTGCTCGTATTCACATGTAGTTCGTCTTCATATCCGTCCACCTTGACTCCAGTCCTCTCGAGTCTCCTTCACACACAGGTAGCAAGCACACGCCTAGCGTCCGCATTCTCCTGGGGCCTTGACGCTCGTTCTTTTGTCTTACTTCATCGGCACGCTGGAAGGTTTTGATGACACAGCCCAGTTACTCTCTTAAGAGACAGACGCACCAGCTTACTCGACCGACACGAGCTCCGACTGCACGTCCATGAACTGCTCCTCCTTGATCTCCATCTGGATCGCGAGCGGGTCGACGAACGCGTGAGGAACAACGTCGACCGCGTCGTCGGGCTTGGAGCCGTCGGGGATCGGCACCCCCCAGTCGCAGTCCTTCTCGATGCCCAGGTTGTTGTGGTGCATCTGGATGCGGAACCAACCATTCTCACCCCAGTAGCTACACAGTACAGCAACAGCACAAGGTCAGCTTGCGATCAGCAAAGTAAGTGCGCCACTATCCCCAAATGTACTTACGTCCCCCACGAGTTGCGGCCGATCCAGTACTCGGTCTGGGTCTCCTCGTCGTAGCCCCAGCCGGCGACCGAGATCTCGTGGTTGATCATCGGGAACAAGACGTTCTCCGAATAGATGCCGCCCGTGTAGGCCTCGAACTTGTCGGTCGCGTGCACGCCGCAGCCGATGGGGCCGCGCTTGAAGATCTCGGCCTTCATGCGGTTCGCGCCGCTCACGGACCCGTACTCCGACACGTAGTACTTGGCGAACTTCTTGATCGGCTCGCACGCACCGGGCGTGAACGACGTGTTCGACGGCCAGCACCTAAACAGAGAGGTGGGCATGTAGTAATAAGTAAGCACACCTGGCATGACCTGAAGCGCAACACCAAAGTCGATACAAATAGACAATAATGAACGTACGTCTCACAGACAGCATACTGGTCGCACGCGAGGTTCTTGGCCTGGTACGCCTGGCACGTCTGGTCCGGGATGCCATGGCGGTGCGCGTACTCGTACACGAAGCCCGGGTTGCCGCCCTGGCACGTGCCGCCGCCGTTGCAGTTGATCAGCACCTGTGGGGCCAGCGCGATCTCCGGCCACGTCGCTGTTAAATTGACGCAATGCAAGTCGTGGGCCATTAAATACACTAGAGCCCGATAACCACAGGCGAAAGCAAATGATAGCGTACGTACCGTTGCGCATGATCGAAATGCGGTCCGAGAGCGCGCTCGTGGTGCCCTGTGCCCAGCAGCTGCCGCAGTACTGCGGGATGTGCTGGTTCTTGTCCCACGTGACGTAGTTCTTGCCGTCGATGTCGCGCCAGTCCCAGGCTTTCGGCAGGTCCTTCAGGTCCATCGTCTCGTGCGGCAGCGGCGAAAGCACCTTCTCGCCCCCAACGAACGCGAGTTTCTGGCGGCACGTCGACTTGGAGAACAGGGCCTTCTCCTTGTCGACATCCACGTCCTCAGTGACCTTCTTCTTCTTATCAGTCTTTGCAGCCGCGTCAAGCACAGCTTGCTCGGCCTTGAGCTCCTTCGCTGGAATGACCGTGGGCGTGGGCCAGCCGTCGTCCTTGGGGACACCAAAGGCGCATTCGCCCTCAATGCCGAGGTTGTTGACGCCGCGCACGATGCGGAACCAGCCATCCTCGCCCCAGTACGAGCCCCACGAGTTGCGCACGACCCAGAACTTGGTGCTCTTCTCCTCGCCCCAGCCCACGACCGAGATCGCGTGGTCCACGTCCGTCTGGTTCGTCTTGTCGTCAAAGATGCCGCCCGTGTACGCCTCAAACTCGTCCGTGACCGCGACACTGCACGCAATGGGTCCACGCGCGTAGATCTCGGCCATCATCTGCTGCTCGCCCAGCGTCGTGCCGTACTCCGAGACAAAGTACTTGTCGTACTTATCCTGCGGGAAGCAGCCCTTCGCGGGCGTGCAGTTCTCGCAAATGTCGATGTTGCGGCACAGGTTGCCCGTGTCATGACCCGTGGCCTCGTACCGCTGGCAGCTTTCCTCCGGAACGCCGTGCTCGTGGATGTACTTGTACGCCGTGAGCTGGTCGCCGCCGTGGCAGCCCTGGTCCTCGAGGTCGCAGTTCAGGATCACCTGCGGCGAGAGCACCACCTCGCGCGTCACCTCGAGGCTCGACTTGCCCTTCTGGTTGCGCGCCTTGGCGATCTGGATGCGGTCCGACAGCGCCGACGCCGCCGCTACATAACAACCCAAACACATCCATCAGCTATCTGATAATGGCCACAACCCACAGCTTCACAACCGCACAGAGAACGAACCGAAAGACCAGCAGGCGCCGCAGTAGTGCGGGATGTGCTGGTTGCGCGAGATCGTGACGAAGCGCGTGCCGTTGACGTTGCGCCAGTCAAAGTTCTTCGGAAGCGCCTCGGCGTCCAGGTACGTGTGCGGCGCCGCGCTCGTCACGTGCGTCGAGCGGTCGGCGCTGCGCACGTAGCCGCCGCCATAGCGGGCCGCCGTCACGACACTGCTGCTCATGAGAGCGAGCGCCGTGTAGGCCGCCAGTCCTCGTGCGCACCACATTGCGAAGTTGACTTGTCCGTTCGCTTGAGCTTCAGGGCTTCTCTTTGGCGAATGAGCAAACGTTCTTCTTCTTCTTCTTCTTGAAGGGAGGAGAGCGAGAGGGAAGGATCTCGGGATCAGTTTCTTGGCTCCCCAAATAGTGACCATCACTCCGCGAGTCAAGCAGTGCCGTAAGATACACAGTAGTTTACCTCTGCACAGCAGCAAAAGCGCCTCCAAAAGACTCCAAGAACTCATTCTGAAACGTTTGCGCCGGTTGGTCACGAACACAAGCAAATCACACGCTTTCTTTACCAAGCAGCAACAGAAAAGCCCCCAATGTGATTCAAACGGACGTGAATTTGTGGTCGGCGGGAATACTTTCGGATTGCTGAGCTCTTTTTGACTACCAGATAGTCAGGTTGAAGCTGCCTGACTCCGTTGACAGGGAAACGGCTCAAGCTGGGCAGCACGTGTGGACGTTTCTAACAATCCGATCTCTCACGTCGACCGAAGAATGAATGGCTGTGGTTAACCGCAGCTCTTGCTGCTGAGCTGAGCTGCTCATGCACCAGCACCGCTCTCTTGTACGCGTGGACGTCTGTCTCTGTGTACCTACTGTACTAGCCTCTCTGTATGACTAGTTCCCTCACCTTCATCCTGATCCTCACAAGTGGTCCTCGCTCGACGTGATGAGCGAGTGCGGCAAGTGGCCCGTCTCGTTCACCGAGATGATCTTGAGCGGTCGGTGCTCGCACACGTCCACACGCGTGACGCCGCAGTGGTTGATCTCAAAGTGGCCCCAGCGGCCCGTCGGGTCGATGCCCATGGCGCGGCACAGGAAGAACCGGATGAGGTTCGCGTGGCAGACCACCACCTGGTAGCTGAACTCCTCCTCGTTGCCGCCGCAGCCGTCGTCATCTTCACTGGGGCTCTGTAAGGAGAAGAGTGTCTGGAACGCCTGCTCCATGCGCTCGGCGTCTATTCGGTCGAGGTCCGAGCTCTCCGTACTCATAACAGCCGCAGGCACATGCTGCGGGGTCGCCTGGTGACTCGAGTAGGGTTTGCCTGGCCAACCTTCGCGCAGCAATCTCGTGGGGCTCAGCGTGCAGTGACCAAAGCTCTTGGAGATCGTGTGCGCCGTCTCGACCGCGCGCGTCATGTCGCTGTGGAAGATCGTGAGGTCGTGGCGCGTCGGCGACTTGACGTACAGTTGCTCCAGGTACGCGCCCGTGAACTCAGCTTGCTGCCTCCCCATCTGCGAGAGCACCTGGTCCGAGTCTGACACCCCGCGTGCGTGCGCGTTGATGTAGTGGCCGTGGCGCACGAGGATCAGGTGCTTCGTCTTGGGCGGCGTCGCGTACAAAAAGCTGCTGCTGACGCCACTACTGCCGCCCAAAGAACCGGCCGAGGGCGTGAGCGAGAGCACGGGCGGCGGCTGGTCGCACAGCGACGCGATCGAGCGCATCCGTCTCAACGAGGACGACTCGGCCGCAGCGCGCTGGGTCGCGGTTTGAGCCTGCGTCAGGCGCTGCTGCTGGCCACTGGTAGTGCTATTACTATTGCTACTGTTGCTGTGGTTGCTGCTGTTGAGGATGCTGTCGTGGAACCCGGCGATGCTGCCGAGCCACTTGCAATACACTTCATTGGTGGAGGCCTCAAAGGTGTACGCCGACGGCCGGCCCTGCTCGAAATACCGGAACTGGAGCTTGAACTTGCGCTCTTCTTTGAGCGCTTCTTGGTGGAACAAGTCCATTTTCGCCACCTCCAGGTCGATCAAATGGTGCCGGTGCTCCGATACGGTCTCCAGATGCAACGACGCGTTGTTCTTGACCACGAGCACGCAGTAGATCTGCAATGGAACCACACACACACACATAAGCACACATGCCAACTTAGTCAGTCAAGCCATGCCAGCTAACCATTTTCCCAACAAGAGCAAGGCGAACTTACGGAGCCGAGCGTTCTCAGTACAGTGTCGCGGTCGCGCTGCGCTCGTTCTTCGGCGACCACGAGCTCGCCCTCGGCGATGACCACGTCACTGAGCGACGTCTTCTTCTTGGCTGTCGGGCTCAGGCTCGCGCGCTTGTTCTTGCGCTTGAGCGGCGACGACTCGGTCTTGTTGGAGAGGCCGCGTTCGCGCTCTAGGGAGCTGTCATTGTGGGGCTCTAACGAGGTTGAGGCGGGTGGCGCTGGTGGTGGTGGCGGGACCATTGCGGACGCCATGTGGCTCCCAGAAATGTCTTGTGCGGCTGACGGGCTCGCTGATGAGGTGGACGACGACTTGATGGACAAATCCTGGATGCGACTGGAGAAAGATGTCACGCGCACACCGGCAAAGAGAACATTAGCGAGCGTGTCAACAATGCAGTCGCCAAAGAAGAGCTACAAGACGTACACGACTTGGCTCTTGAGCGCGCAGTTGGCCTCCCCCTCGGGCGACGGCGGGCGGTTCTGCATCCTTCGTTGCGTTGCGCTGCGAGCAAGTTGCGGAATGAAGACGACGAGTGCGCTTGCGCTTGCGACCCCCGCTTGCAAAAAGTACTCGGTGGTGTGGAGGGAGAGCGCTTGACTGGCAGGCAGGCGAGTGAGGCAAGCGTGACGACGCTGCTGTGATGGCGATGGATTGATTTCTTGCGCTTTCTTTCCACGGCGGAGTCCGTCGTCTCGTCTTCGTCTTGGGCGGATAGCTACATTCACGGAGAGATCCAATGCATACATGAGCAAGTCACGTCCACAGATTCATCCACCTAAGAAAGCAATCCATTCGTGTGCGGACGCGCAGTAATGCAGCGCTTGCTGGACTTGCGCGCGCTGACCCATGGACGGATGGATGCGTGTCAAGCAAACAAGCAAGTGGCGGTTTCGTTTGCGCGGCGAGTGACTTGCGCCTTTTCTTTCGCTTTTTCTTTCTTCGCCCCTTGTTGTGCGCGCCTCTTCGTGGTCGCTTGTTTGCTTCTTGGCTCGCACACAAGACCAGCAATGGTGTCAGCGCGACGCAAGACGCCGGTGGAGCGCAAGCCCAAACGCGTACATTTCTGCACACGCACATGCGCGCCTTGGCAATCCAGCGACGCGAGGGGGAGAATTCCATACACACACACACACACAAGCAAGCACGCGCAGGTACATACCGTTTGTTTGCTGGCGTTGTTGGCAGGAAAAGACCTGCGCGGTGGCGCGTAGAGGCTGTGAGGTGTCCGAATGCACACACACACACACACACACGCAAGCGAGCAAGCAGGCAAGTCGTTTTACGCAAGCGGAAAGAGACTGCACTTGCACACACACACACCGGAGACCGAAGCTGGCAGCAATTCGCGCGATACAAAAATCCAGCCAGCTGTTGTTGTTTTCGGAGCGGATCAGAAAGCAAAACACACGCGAGCAAACAGGCAAGCGCTGCTTGTTCCGCAATGTGCTTGCGCGGCGCGCGAGCTGCTTCTTGTTTGTGCCTGCGCGCGCAAGAGCGGTTTGCGCGGAGAGAAGCACACACACACACACACACACACACAGTACTCGACTTGTTTAGAGACAGCGCCTCGCTTGCTTTTCTCATTCACGAGCTGCTGCTCTCAATTCCGTCAGCGAGGTGGGACAGCAAGACCTGCTGAAATCGAGTATCCTGCACAATTGAATGCTGCACTTGGGATTCAAAGTGGCGAATTACTCGCGAGATATACTATCCCGTGGAATCAGATGCAGGCGTCACAAAAAGATGCGGACTCTCTTTGGCCAGTGCCCACTTACTTCAATCGCCGACTGACTTGACTTGTTGGTGACGTGTTGCCTGCCGCATGGAGACTCGAAAGTACAGCGGAGCAAGGATGAGCGCTTGCCTGTGCCAACAAACACCTTCGTGCGCACATGTGCGCTTGCGCACAAACAAGATTCCAAGTCGTGTTGGTCCAACCAAGTTGCTGCCTGGCTGGCAGGACCGAAGCAAACAAGCAAGTCGCGCGCAACTCAAGCGATGGCGCTGGGAGAGAAGTCGCCCGTCCGCACAAGCACACGCTCTGAGCTTATGGCCAGAAATAGGAGGTTTTGGCACTCACACCATGCGCACACGCTCACATGCGCCGCACCTATCTATCTGTCTATCGTTCGGACGGCCCCCGCTCGGCTGGTGGACAGTACAGTATCTGAGGCCAGCTTGGAGTGACGCTGCCTCGCTGCACCACATCTCATTTGGGCCGGCGGCGCGAACGACACGCGAGCGAGCGAGCGCACAACGCATTTTCGCCGCAAACGCAAGCCCAAGCATAAGCAAGCACACGAGCAAGCGCAACCCTGACCCCTCGTCGGCAGCTGTTTTCGACCACTTAACAAACGCGCAAAACAAGCAAGCCGCACAAGTTCCACAGAAGCATGGGCGACTTCGTGGGCTACAACGAGTGGGCCACGCGCACGCTGGGCGTGGCGATCGCGACGGACTTTGTCTACGAGCAGCAGGCACCCGATGAGCGCGGGGTGTTCATCGCCGAGGACGTGGCGCCGCACACCGAGGTCTTCAGCATCCCGCTCGCCTCGCTGCTCACGGTGCGCTCGCTGCGCAACGTGCCGGCGCTGCAACAGCTCGCGTTCTTCCAGCGCAGCGACGTCGCGCACGAGGACGACCAGCTGGCCATCGCGCTGCTCTACGAGAAGCACGTTGCGCGTAGTGCGTCCAAGTGGAGCAAGCACATCGCGCTGCTGCCTGTTTCGTACCGCAACGTGCTGTACTTTGAAGGCGAGGCGCTCGCGCGCATGCGCGGCTCGAATTTGGCGCATATCGCCAAGCAGATGGAGCAGAACGTCGCGTCCGACTACACGACGCTGAAGGAGCAAGTACTGCAGCCGCTCTTTGACGTGCTGCTGTCAGGTGCTGACGGCAGTGGATCTCTCTCGCAGAAGCAGCTGGACGAGGCGTTCTCGCTGGAGCAGTACAAGTGGGCGCTCTCGACGATCTGGAGCCGCTTCGTGTCGCTGCGCGTGAGCAAGAGCGAGGGCTCGCAGAGCGACTCCGAGACCTCGTCGTCAGCGCTCGCCAACCAGGAAGACTATGAACAAGAGCTGCTGGCACTTAATGCGGACGGCTTCTTTGGCATGACGCGCGTCAAGGCCATGGTGCCGGTCTTCGACATGCTCAACCACGACCCCGCGGCCGAGATGGCGCACTTTTTTGACATTGAGACCCAGCAGTTCAAGCTCGTGAGCCACCAGCACTGGAGCGCAGGTGCACAGATGTTCATCAACTACGGTGCGCTCTCGAACCACAAGCTGCTCGCGCTCTATGGCTTCGTGATCGACCAGAACCCGTTCGATGCGCTCGACCTGTGGGTGCCCATGGACGAGACCACGGCCTCGCGGTTCCATGAGAAGGCCGCGCTATTGGCTGAGAACGGCTTTGACCACGCGAGCACGCCCTTTGAGCTCACGGCCGAGGAGCTCAACGAGCTGCTGCTCATCACCGTGCGCATCCAGGAGATCGAGTGCGACTCGAGCGAGCACTTCCAGGCGCTGGCGACCAAGGCGCTCGACGGCGAAGTGCTGAACTTTGACAACGAGCACGCGACGCTCACACGCCTGATCTACACGCTGCAGAAGATGCTCGAGGACTTTGAGGACGGCTCGCTCGAGAGCGACGACGCGTTGCTGCGCGAGTTGGACCAAGAGGATGACAATGAGGATGAAAATGGCGAGACGGCGAAGGACCTGAAGAAGCTCCACGAGCGCATGGCCGTGGTCGTGCGGCGCTCGGACAAGAACATCCTGCTGGAGAACATCGAGATGCTCAAGTGGAAGCTGTTAGAGATCCTGCCCACGCCCTAGAGTGAGGGGGTTGAACAAGTGAAGGAAGTGAACGCGTGAAAGTAGATCTGAGCTGTTTGGCTGGCGGAAACTGCTTGTTAACATGCGAGAAAGTTGCCAGCACGTTGTTGTTTGTGTGCATTGCATGCTCCCAAGTTGAATGTGATTGTTTGCTTGTTGTTGTGCTTGTTCGCTTGTTGTGTTCTAGGACTTGTTTGCTTGTTTGTTTTTGATGTTGCAGACCACTTTACTGCTTGGGCGCCTTGAAGACCTTGACGTGCTTGCACTTCTTGCCCACGACCAGCACTTCGTCGCCGCTGGGAGAGAACACGATGCGCTTGATCTCGTCCTCAAGAGCATTGGGGATCACCGAGAGCTCTTTCCCGTCGGCCGTCGAGACGAAGAGGATGTCGTGGCCGCGGCTCGCAGCGAGCAGCTTCAGAATCAAATTACCACCAGCAGCAACACAAGAATGTCAGCTCGTCATAACCAACCAACCAAGTTCTGTTGTTGTTGTGTGCGCACCTTGGAGTTTGGCGACAGGTCCACGGACTCGTACGGCTTCTGCTCGCTCGCGTTGAACGTCTTGAGCATCTTTGGGTCCTCCGACACCACGTAGCGAACTTGAGGAACGCAAGCACACAAAGTCACACAAGTCATCGTCAGCACCAGTATCACAACAACAAGTTGCTGGCAAAACAACTCACCGTTGATGTCCCAGAGGCGCACGGACGCGTCCTTGCAGACCGTGACCATGTGCGTCACGGCCACCGAGTCCGAACCGTCGAACGCCAGGTCCAGCACGCCATTCTGTATGAGAGCACACAAGCCGTTAGTCTCACAACAGCCATCCCAAAACTCAGTATAGTACTGCGTAGACACGCAAACCGCACGCGGTGGCCCTGGAGCGTCATGATCTTGTTGGCCTTCTTGAAGAGTCCGTTCTTCTCGCGCGTGATCTCCAAGATGCGCACCTCGGGCGTGTAGGCGGCCACGGCCAGGAAGCGGTTGTCCTTGGAGCCCACGCAGTGGTAGTTGGCCACCTGGTTCGTGTTCACGACCTGCAGCAGCTTGCCGCTCAGGCTCCAAAACTTCACGTCCGTGTCCGCACCACCGGCGCACGTGATGAGCGTCGCCCACTGTATGTATCAGCATGATAGCAACGGCAGTGTTAGTATCAATAGCGAGGGGCGTATAATGAACACGCAATGGCTTGAGAAGCTTACGTTGCCGATGTCGTTCATGAGCACCGAGTGCACGTCCGTCTTGTGCGCGACGGGGAACTCGGCCACGAGCTCAGGCTTGACGCGCAGTTTTTCTGTTTAAGGTTGAATGCCATACAGAACACACACAGAAGATGAGCTCTTCGCATTATCATTGCCACACATCTACCATCATGAGCATAGCGCACTGGAATGCGTGAGGATCAAACGTACGGTACATCTTGAGCAGGCCGCCCTCGGTCACGACCACGAGCGTCTTGCCGTCGCAGCTGAAGGTCATGGCCGTCACGTGGTCGTACTCGATCGTGATCTGCTGCGGCCGCGCGTTCTTGTCGTGCAGCGTCTCGCGCGGGTACAGGCGGATCGTGCGGTCCGTGCTCGCGGTCGCGATGAAGCGCCCGTTGGGGCTGTACGCCGCGGCCGTGACCGCGTACTTGTGGCCGCGCAGCACGTGCAGGTTGAGCGGGTGCTCGAGCACTAAAGAGGTGGCGTCGCCGTCCCCCGCGTGGCTCTGCTGCTGCTGCTTCTTCTTCTCGGCGATCGCGTCCACTTTCTTGGTCTTGGCCTTGGGTTTCTTGGCGGCTGCGGCACGCTCGGCGTTCTGCTCCGCGACCCTCTGCTTGAGTCGCTGCGCGTCCAGTAGCTGCTGCTTCTTGGGCTGCTCCACGAGGAAGAAGTAGAGCGCGCCGGCCGCCACGAGCGCCAGCGCCAGCACCACGGTCTCCACCTCCACCATCGTCGTTGTCGGTTCGGATTTGGATTTGCGAGCCAGAAAAGTGTGACGACAAAGGGTATCTTGTTGGAAGGGGACGCACGTTGAGTACCGTAAGCCTCTGGAAGTGAGCGAATACCTTCTTGGGTCGGCGTTTCGCTTAAAAGTACGGTAATACGGTCATGATTCTACAGCACTGATGCTGTCAAATAGCAACATGGTAGAAAATGATCGAAACAAGTCGGCGTAGGTGGGAAGCAAGTAGAGTCATGACTCCACCTTTTATCAAGCAAATTGCCGCAAAGCTTGGAAACCGCTGCAAAGATGGAAACTTGTGTTCACGTCAACAGTCCAGCTTCAAAGAGCGCTCTTCAAGTACCTCTCTAAATGCATCCCCGTTGCGAGCCCAGTCTCCACGCTCGTCAAGTGTCGGCTTCAACTGCCTATCTTTATAAGTACCCCGTTCAAGTCGATACCCGAATCGTAAAACCGAGCGCACCAGCATCTGAGTCGCGTTCACTGTCACGGCGAGCAGCACCCAAAAGCTCATTTCCGAATCGGCGTCCGCAAGCACCGGACTCCTTCCATCAAGTCCCTTCCATCTCTATCACCATGCAGCTCTCCCAGGTTGTGGGCGTCGTCACGGGCGCGGCCGCGGGCTTCGGCAAGGGCTTCGCGGAGGCGATCCTCAAGGCCGGCGGCAAGGTGCTCATCACGGACGTGGACGTGCACGAGCTCCAGAGCACGGGGAAGGCGTTCCAGGCCAAGTTCGGCGCCAAGAACGTCGCGTGGCTGCGCCAGAACGTGACCGACAGCGGCAGCTTCCACGAGGCCTTCGACTACGCGATCGACTACTTCGGCTCGAAGGTCAACCTCCTGGTGAACAACGCCGGTATCGCCGGCGACATGAGCTACTGCGACGACGGCGCGCCGCGCAACTGGGAGCGCGTCATCGACATCGACCTGACGGCCGTCACGCGCGGCACGCAGGTGGCGATCGACTACTTCAAGAAGCTGCCAAAGGGCCAGGAGGGCGTGGTCGCGAACCTCGCGTCGCTCGCGGGGCTCAACGCCGTACCGTTCTCGCCAGAGTACGCGGCGGCCAAGGCTGGTGTTGTCGGACTCACGCGCTCGCTGTACCCACTCAAGACGAGCCACAACATCCGTTGCTTTGCGCTCGCGCCGGGCTTCACGGACACGGCCATGGGTCGCCTCGCGACGGAGACCGTGCCCGAGTACACGGGCGAGCAGGGCGGCCTCATGCAGGTCTCGGACGTCGTCGACGCGTTCGTGGCGGGCGTGCAGGAGCCGGGCAACGCCGGCCGCGTGTTGCGTATCGTCAAGGGCAAGCGCGGCTACTACAAGTTCGCTGGGGACAAGCAGCTCTTCCCAAACTCCAAGCTCTAAGAGGAGAACAGGCGCGTGTGATGCGTGCATGTGTGCGTTGGCTGTGCAAGAAGCAAACACAAGATCGATAATAACAACCCGTTGAATGTCATCACTGCAGAACGATTCTCCTGTGCTGTGGCGCTCGACAGCGCGTCCATGATAGAGCTCTTGGGGATTGACTTGGTCGTGTTGCAAAACCCGGACAGCGCGCGGACTCACTTGGTGTGTCACTTTATAAGTCGATACTCTTTCTAGTTTTGTTTCATCGTTGACGATTTAGGCTGGGAAGAGACTGCAATGATGTATACCCTTTCGAACACGCTTCGTGGCGTTTCGCCAGATGGCCCCACTTGAACCTGCAGCTCCAAAATGCGCACGTAAAACGAATTGAAAGCTCGGTCAGCCACGTCTGTCACTTCAGAATCCGCTCTCAAAGTCAAGAGCAGCAACACAGCAGCAACAGCAAGCAAGAATGGAGCTCTCGCAGGTCGTGGGAATCGTCACGGGCGGCGCCGCGGGGCTCGGCCAGGGCTTCGCGGCTGCGATCCTGGCGGGCGGCGGCAAGGTCGTGATCACGGACGTGAACGCGGCGCAGCTCGAGGCCACGGGCAAGGCCTTCCAGACGCGCTACGGCCACAAGCACGTCGCGTGGGTGCGCCAGAACGTGACCGAGCCCGACAGCTTCCACCGCGCGTTCGACTTCGCGACCAAGTTCTTCGACGGACCGGTTAACCTCCTAGTGAACAACGCCGGTATCGCCGGCGACCTGAGTTTCTTCGACGACGGCGCCCCACGCAACTGGGAGAGCGTGGTCGCGATCGACCTCACGGCCGTCGTGCGCGGCTCGCAGGTCGCCATCGACTTCTTCAAGAAGCTGCCGAGCGGTAAGGAGGGCGTGATCGTCAACATTGCGAGTCTCGCGGGCTTGAACGCTGTGCCGTTCTCGCCCGAGTACGGTGCCGCCAAGGCCGGCGTCGTCGGACTCACGCGCTCGCTGTACCCGCTCAAGACGAGCCACAACATCCGCGCCGTGGCGCTCTGCCCGGGATTCGCCAAGACCGCCATGGGCAAGCTTGCCACTGAGCAGACGCCGGACTACATCGCGCAGATGGGCGGCGTGATGGAGATCGAGGATGTCGTGAACGCGTTCAAGGCGGCGCTCAAGGAACCGGACAACGCTGGCCGCTGCCTTCGCATCGTCCAGGGCAAGACCAGCTACTACAAGTTCGCCGGCGACAAGCAGCTCTTCCCGAACTCCAAGCTCTAAGCTAAGGGCGCTATCTGGCGAGCTTAAGCATAGAGAGCTCAGCTCAGCAGCTTCATTAAGCATCCCGACACCAAGAGACTCGACTCCTTTCCACCCTCGGTTATCAAAATACTGAATGCTTATAACTTGCTTATATCCCTAGCTCTCTCTCTTCCTGCTTGTTTCTGTCTGTTTCTTGTATTGCCTCCTCTCGAGTGTGTCGCGTTGCACTCTCTCTCTCTCTCTCTCCCTCTCTCACCATCCCTCTGTCTCGCCTACCTGCTTCGCTGTCTCCTGCCTGCCCTCTTTACACTCGTGCTGCTAGAAAACCACGCAAGTGCCTAGAAGTCCGCGAACGGGTCTTTGCCGTTATAGACCGGCACGATCGCGTCTTCGCACGAGTCCGGGTACGGGTCGAAGTTGGACGTGTCGCTCGCTGTTGTCACGCGCGGGATGATCGGCGCCGCGCCTTTGCGCGCGAGCAGGTCGTCGAAGCTCACGCCGGAGAAGAACTTGTGCTTCTTGATGTCCTCGACGCCGTTCTTCAGACAGCCGTACCGCTTCGTGAGGTCCGCCGTGAGCAGGCGCTTGATGAGCGCCTTGGCGTTGCGGTCGAAGAAGCGCGGGAAGTTGAGCTTGCCCGAGAGGATCTGCTGGTAGATCCCCATGGGGTCGTCGTCGCAGAATGGCGGCTGGCCCGCGAGCATCTCGAAGAGCAAGATGCCGAGAGTCCACCAGTCCACACCTTTGCCGTGGCCCTTGTTGAGCAGCACCTCGGGCGCAATGTACTCGGGCGTGCCGCACAGCGTGTAGGTCTTGAAGGCCACGCGCTTGGCGAAGCCAAAGTCCGTGATCTTGATGTACCCTTCCGAGTCGAGCAGCAGGTTCTCGGGCTTGAGGTCGCGGTAGATGAAGTCCTGCGCGTGCATGTACTCGAAGATCGCGACGACCTGCGCGGCGTAGAACTTGGCGGTGTTGTTGTCGAAGCGCCCGGCTTTCCGTAAGTGCGTGAAGAACTCGCCGCCGATGACGTACTCGAGCACCATGTAGAGGTACTTGGCGTCCTGGAACGTGCCCGCGAGGTTCACGATGAACGGGTGGTCGAGGCAGAGCAGGATCGACTTCTCCGACAGCATGTGCTCCACCTAGTAGCGAGTTTGTCGTGTTCGTGTGAGCTTTCGCTGTGGCTATAGAAACAAAGACAGCATATTGAGCGAAAGGGTACCTGTTGCAGACGAATGATCTCGGCCTTCTTCAGGATCTTGATGGCCCAGTACGTCGTTGTGGCCTAGAAACACACGTCAACGCATGAATGGTCAGACTCATTAACCAGCCAAGCGACAACGACTCACAGTAACCATAGCACACCTTGTGAGTCGCGAAGCGCACGCGGCCGAAGGAGCCCGTGCCGAGGGTCACGCCCATGTCGAACTGCGAGCCGTCGAGCGCCGCCTGGAACTTGTTGGACTTGGTCGGTGGAGCCCCACCTGGAGCTGCTGCTGGAGCTACTGCTGGAGCCGCCATCGTCTATTGCTTTCCTGTTCTTCTCGCTGCGTCTGTGCGTCCCGCCGCTCTGTGAAGCGAGTGCTTTGGACCGGAGAGGCGTGCGCGCGAGCGGTTCCGCTATCCGCCTGTTCTGCTGTGCTGGGCGTCGCTTTCCCGCGAGAGACCCTTGTCGGCGAGTGAGTGCGTCGGTTTCTCGTTTTGCTGCCTGCTGCAATTCCTTCCAAGTGCGGAATGAAGAAGGACCCGACCGACGCCCGAGAGGACTCTTGGCTCTTGGGGGGAATGGATGTGGCGCCGAGAGAGCGTCCTTATAAATAGATGCGCGTTAGCGCTATGAATAGTCTTGCTTGCTCAGCAGCGCTGGGGAGAGGCTCGTGGAACTCTGCACGTGAGTCGCTTATCAAGTCACTGCTCAGGACGCGCTCACTTCCGAGCCCTCATTCTAAATGCGGCCTCCTGTTCTATCGTTAGAGTTCCAACCGCGCGGTCACCTGTGGGTTTCTTTTTCTGGAGCGTGATGCCCATTGTAGCGGCTCGACCACTGCTTCACTTGCCGGAAGGTGTGGAGGTGATATGTTTAGCTTGCGCAGGA
Source organism: Globisporangium polare (assembly GCA_023333845.1). Classification (NCBI taxonomy): domain Eukaryota; phylum Oomycota; class Peronosporomycetes; order Pythiales; family Pythiaceae; genus Globisporangium; species Globisporangium polare. The sequence continues at coordinate 45,638 of JAASFQ010000007.1, read as the reverse complement.
AGCGCCCACGGATCAGATGGTGGTTGCGTCCTGAGCCAGCGCACGTGGGTGAGATCCATTCTCCAGCTGTGGATCGAGACTTCCGCTGAGCCCACCAAGTGAACTGCCAAGTACTTTGCAACATGCTCTGGCGCGCGTTGTTGGCGACAAGAACTGTGAGAATGACTGCAGCAACTCGAAATGGCTGCACGCGGCTCGAAAGCTGGGTCATGAGCAGAATGAGCGCTCTGGCATCCGAGGTGTCGGATGTGTTGAGAGCTGGATGTATCTCGTGATTGAAGTCCCCATTCCATAGAATCATAGCACAATTGCGTTATGATTTCGTTCTGGTTTTGAGTCCATGCTGCTTATTGGTTGCAATCACAACTCATTGCGTTGATGAGAGACTGTCCATTACAGTTCTCACTTTGTTACTTGCCATCGCCCCCTTTCGCTGAGCACAACTGAACAGCGAGTGAACAGTGGGAAGCGCAATCATGGAGGACAACAACAGGCGGAGAGGAATGGCGCGACCGGTGTCGTCCCGATCGACGGCGCGGCCCGCCTCGCGGTGGTTGCTGGTGCTTCTAGCGGTGGCGACCCTGCTGCTGAGCGTTGCGTTCCCCGGATGCGCCGCCATGGAGCAGCCACCACGCGCGCTCGGGGCCGCGTCGTCCAAGACGCAGCTGCTGCCGGACGAGGCGGCGTTCGCGACCTTCTACTACGACCACGGCGACGACAGCGACGCGCTCTTCCTCGCGACGCGCGTGATGATGAAGTCGATCAAGGAGTCGAAGACCGTGTTCCGCAAGCTCGTGCTCGTGCCGAAAGACGGCATGAGCTTCGCCAAGGCGCAGATCCTCAAGCAGGACGACCCGGAGATCGAGATCGTGCGCACGGGCGTGCCGAACGTCTTTTTGCACGCGAGCATCACGGACCACCGCGCGCAGCTGCTGCACATGCGCAACAAGCTCGTGATCTGGGACGACCCGGTCATCTCGAAGCTCAAGCGCGTCGTGTACCTGGACCCGGAGAACCTGGTGCTGCGCAACCTGGACGAGATCTTCGCGTGCACGCAATTCTGCGCCGTGGACAACGGCCAGTCTGTCGTGTACTCGAACAGTCTGCTAGTGATCTCCCCCGAGAGCGTCGCGGCGCGTAACCTGTACTCGGACGCGATCGACAGCTTCATGATCTCCGGCCGCGAGTACAACTACGTGGGCATCACGCAGGGCTTCCTCCCGGGTCTCTTTGAAGCGTTTGAAGAAAGCCCGCTGTACTATTTCGAAGACGACGACGACGATGCGGTTGACAGTGAGAGCAAGTACTCGTCCTCTGCGACGAATGCCGAGTCGGTCGTGCACCGCCTGCCGTTCTACTACAGCATCAACCACATGGTCTTCTACGAGCGCATGAACTGGGACCTGTACAAGTGCAAGGACAAGAACACGACGGCGGGGAGCATCCCCGGTCCGTTGCTCAGCTACAAGTACAGTGGGGCGACTGTGAAGCCTTGGTTCTGGCTGCCGTACACGTACTTCCAGGTCTTCTGGCACTGGCAGGAGTACCGCGACTTGCTGAAGGAGGACCACCTCGGCTTCTTCATCGCCAAGTTCGTGTCGCTCACCGTTATCTTCTCGTTCGCGTGGTTCTTCTACGTCGCGCTCTGTCTGCGTTTGCACAGCGAGCCGAATGGACGTCCTCGTCGACTGTCTAGCTGGGGACTGCCAGCGCCAGGCAATGCGCAGCCGATCTCCATGGACATCTTTAACTCGAAGGCTATGCGAAAGGCGTGCCAGATCTCGTGCAGCATCCTGTACGCGGTGTCGTCGACGCCGATCCTGTCCGGCTTCGTGCTGGTGCTCGTCACGATGCTGGGCAGCATCTTCTCCGTGCCGGCGCTCATGCACCCTCGCTACGCGTGCAAGCTGTGGTGGTACCTGTACAACCTGCTAATGATGACAGCGCTGCTGGTGTTTGACATTGCACACAAGTTCCGCACGATGCAATGGAAGAAAACCGAAGTGCCGTCAAGCACCGTGCTGCTGCTCGACAGCCTCGTGAGCTGCGCCAAGCAGTTACCCGTGCTCGTGATCATGCAGTTCGCGTTCCTCTACGTGGTCGGACGCACGGATCTGTTCATGAACCCGGTGCTGCGCCCCATCGTGACCTTCTCGCTGCTCGCAGCCGTCGGCTTCGTGCAGCTGCGCATCCTGTCCAAAGAGATGGAGCGCGTGTCGAGGAAGTAGGTTAGCGTATTACGTAGAAACGCCTATATGCGAGCAGCCTGGGCGGTGGATCCCGCATCCGATACTCTTTTAGACAGAAAAGAAGAGCTTAGATAGATTTAAGAAAGGATAATGAGATGGCGAGCGAGGCCGTTGCGTCCGCGCGGTTCTCTTCCTCTCAATAATCGGATCTTCGCTGTTTCTTCTGGAAGCAACACACACAACGATCAGAGGCAGACAGGAACACAAACACACATACACACAGTCTCCGATGAGTCCTCTGTTCTTCTTTTCTGGACGGACAGAGAGACGAGAAAGCACACAAGCAGGAAAACGGACCTGACTGACCTGCTGATCCTGTTGGGTGAGCGGCTGCTTGCCCGTGAATGTGCGCTCAGTCGTTGTCGTCGTTGCTGCTGGTGCTGATTGTGTAGATGATGCGCTTGCTGCGTCTTTGCGTAAGTCCTTGACGACGGCAGCCAGCGCCTCTGGGTTCACGCCCTTCTGGATGAGCGCCATGAGGATCGCGAGCGTCTCGCGGTCCAGCCCCGTGTTCAGCAGTCGCGAGAGCTCGTACACGGCTACAGATACAACACAAGCAAGAGCCGGCATAAACACCACGTCACAGTAGATAAACACAGCACATGACGCAGTGCATGCACGCACTCTCCATGACTTCGCTACGCGTGGCGGTCACGCCGCCGCTCTCGTTCGCGCCACTGCTCATCGTTCGCTTGGCTTTCTTGCGATTGAGTGCGGAATTGGTGTCAAAAAGCGCAATCAGTTTTGAGAGGGGGAACTTGCAATCGATTTTGAGAGGGGAAACCCGCTTCGGCTTCAACGGCAACATCGGCAGCTCGTTCCGCATTTGGCGTCGTCAAACCTGCAGAATACGGATACAACCAAGAGAGAGAGGTTCCTGGAAAAGGCGCCCGTGAATGCACACCATGATGTCAATCAAGTGTGATTAAAGGCGAACGACTGGGTTTGGTTCAGGTACACTAGTTACTTCAGATTAGGTCTCCACACCTTGGCCACGTGGAACAATCAGAGATCGGTTCAACCAACTTCCTAGAGGCTACCAAGCGCTCACCAGCCTGGCTCACGAACCTTCCAGGACCACGCGGCCAGCAGCTGGCAGCCCAGCGCACTTCCCAGTAGCACGTTGGAGTAAAGCATGCGTCTCGACCACTCGTTCGTGTACCTTTGATACATCTCGCGGTTCTCAGCGTACGGACTCGGAAGTGTCAGGTGCTCCTCGTCGGTCAGTGGGGTCGTTCGATGCGGTAGATCGCCACACCAGGCGTCCATGTCGCTCGACTTGACGCAGTCGTCGATGAATCGATAGATCGCACCCGCCTCGATCTCCTTGTCACCCGGTGTGTCGCCATCATCGAAATGCGCTCGTCCCATGGCTTCAGCGATCACCTGTTGACAACGCGTCCAGACCGCAAGCGCAGCAGCATCGGTCGTACTCTCCGAGCCACTCAGGCTCCCATTATTCCCCCGGATGAGCACCAAGAGTTTATCCTGGGGGCCATCGAGACACACGCGCAGCGTCCTTGAATCGCAGTAGTACGCGTTGAACCTGGCCGCGAACTGGGGCTCGAACGCCAACCGCTTGGCTGTCTGTGAGGCGCCAAGTGCATTCCCAGCGAGCAGCAGCACCAGATAAACCCCGCAGGAGATGTAGAGCATCCAGCGCGTGACGCGCGACGCGCCGCCGCACATGGTGCCGATGACCCACTGGAGCTGCAATGGGATGAGCACGAAGAGCGTCGTACCCCAGGCCGTGTAGGGCGTCACGGACATGGGCTTGAACGCGTAGCGCCAGTGCATGGCCTGCGCGTCGATGAAGAACGGCACGATGACGTACCAGGAGACCGCGAGCGAGAGCGCGCTGACACCCAGCAGCACGGACCAGCCGCTCGAGCCCAGGCAGCCCAGGTCGGTCCGCTGGACCCAGTGGAAGCACCGGTCGCCATGCTGATGCTGAACGGGTGAGTCGTCGTCTTCTTGTTGAAGTTGTTTCTCGCTCGTGAGCGCGTACGCGGCCACGGTGGCCGTGTGGCCCGCCTTGCAGCAGGGCATCGCAGTCCGGGACTTGAGCTCTGCGGTGCAAATCCAAGACTGATGAGACTCGACCGTCCTTCCTGCCATGCGAACCCAGTTGAACGCCTTGAGATTTTCAAGCAAGACCCAAGTCTTCTTTGATTTGTTTGTCGATAAGGATCGCCGAGGATATACACATATATATATATAAACTATTGCAAGCAGAGTCCAAAGTCTGTGCCACTTCGCATTGCAATGGCCAGCAACATGTATCGCATTTCACGGAAACGTCGCCTGTCGACTGGGGTGAAAGGGATCTTCCGAATGTTTGGTCAAGTTGGCATTTTTGAGGATGGCAAAAAGTGCTCGCATGGGCGTGAACATGCATGTGACAGCACTGTTCGTCGACCATTTCATCCGCTTTCGAAGCTTGCTCCGCGCTATTACCAGCCATCGTAGTCCTTGCGCCTCGCGCGCGCTTTCCAGGACCACGCGGTCACCATCAAACACGCGACTGCAGCGCCAGCGATCCCATTCGAGTACCTCATGCGCTTCGACCACTCGCGCGTGTACTTTGGGAACAGCTCGAGGTTCGCAGCGTAGGGAGCTGGGAGCGTCTTGTGCTCCTCGAAGGTCGGGAGCTCGACCTGTCGATTGTATCGGCCACACCAGGCGTCAGTCTCACGCGAGCCATTGCAGTCGTCGAGGAACTGGTGGATCCTCTCGGCGTCGATCTTGAGGTCGCTCGGGTCGTCGTCCTCGCCACAGACCGCGCGGGACATGCTCGCGATCGTCACTTGGCGACACCGGCCCCATAACGCAAACGCGGCCTCGGTCACGTTCTCGTTCTTGGTGCTTAGTGCTGTGGCGTTGCCTCGAATGAGCACGAGCTGGTTGCCACTCAGACACGCGCGCGCGGTGCGCATGGCGCAGTAGTAGTCGTCGAAAATGAGCGCGAAATTGGGCTCGCTGGCCTCTCGAAGCTTGGTCTGCGACGCTGCGCGGAGGTTTCCCACAAGGAGGAGACTCAGGAGCGCGATGCTCGTCAGGTAGAGCAGCCATCGAGAACAGCGGCTGCCTTTGAAGACGAGAGCGACCGTAATCATCATGAAGAGCACTGGCACGAGAGCAGCGAGCGCGATCCCCCAGCTCTCGTCCGGGGACACGTCCTGGGGCACGAGGGCGTACTTGTCGTGCATGGTCTCCAAGTCGATGTGGAACTGCACGACCACGAGGAGCGCGAGTGTGAGCGCAAGGGAGCTGAGAGCGAGCGGCATCGAGACCCAGTTGGAGCCAAACCACCTGGAGTTGCAGCACTGCATTACTGTGATTGGACTGGAGCTTGAAGATGATGGCAAATTGAAAAGTGAGCTCGTGATCGACAGATTGGCAATTGCCTCTTCTAGAACCGGATCGCGCGTTTCTGACTCCAGAAGAAGACAACGCCAAAGTGGGTTATATTGTGCATAAACGGGACTGGATGCATGGGGACAAGCTGCATTCGGCGATCGTTCGTGGCGGTGGTGCTGCGGGTGTCTGCCTGTCTGGTTCGCTTCTCACTGGCAAGGCCCGTGCTGTGAAATGATGCGTGGGGCTAACATCGACATGCGAGAGTTCGCATTGCCTTACTGTGAACCATGCTGTTTAGTTGTCGCTGCTCCTACTTGGCACGCCCCACATCAGCTCCTGCAACTGTAACGGCGGTTCTGGGCCTCTCTAGCTCGCCAGGAGAGCGCGGTCAGCACCATGCAGGCCACGGTGGTGCCCAGCATCGTGTTGGTGTACAGCAGACTCCTGGACAACTCGTGCGAGTACATGATCCACATGCTCGGGTTCATCGCGAACGGACTTGGGGTTCTCACATGGTCTTCGCTTGAGAACGGTGGGGTCGGATGACTGAGGAGGTCGCCGCACCACGTGTCGACCTCGTGCGAGCCCTTGCTCTTGTCGAGCAGATGCTCCATCTTGCCGGCCTTGATGGTCTTCACGCCCAGCAAGTTCCCGTCTTCTTCGTGCTTGGAGGTTCGCGCCATTCCCGCCAGCAGCACCTGTTGACAGCGGCTCCAGACCGAAAGCGCCGACTCGGTGGCGTTCTCTTTCGTCTCGAGAGACAACGAGCTGGTGTTCCCGAGCGTGAGCACGAGCATGTCCTGCTGGTTGCCGTCCATACACGCGCGCAGAACGCGTGACTCGCAGTAGAACTCGTTGAAAATGGCTGGGAACTGAGGCTCGAGCGCGAGTCGCTTGTGGTTCTGCACGGCCCCCGTGACGTTCGTGACAACCAGCAGCGCCAGGAACACGCCACTCAAAAAGTACATGACCTTCTGCGCTGTCCGGCTGCCTCCCTGGCAGAGCGTGAAGACAGTGCACGGGATGATTGTAGTCGCAATCACTATCACCAGGGTCTTGCACACGGTCTCTGGGGTCGCCGAGGTCGGTGCAAAGGCGAACTTGTCGTACATGCTGTCGGAGCTCTTGGCCATGGCCACGACAAAGTACGCGGTGGCGAGCAAGGTCGCAGCGATACCGAGCAGCATCGACACCCAAGTGGACGCGAACCAGGTCAGGAAGCTGCTGAAGTCTGGTCGCCACCAGCTGCGCTTGAGGTCTTCCGGGCCGTCTTGGAGGAGCTTGTCGTCTGTAGCGGCGTACGCGGCCGCCGTCGCTCCGTTGCTGCCGGACCTGCACCAGCTTTGCCATCGCCACCAACCCATTTGTCTGCGTTGGGTTCCTGTTCGATTGCTCGGGCTGCGCTTGATGCTGGCGCCAATTGAAGAGTGAGGTGTGAGGCGAGCTTCTCCATGCAAAAGAAATCGTGAGCCGCAAGATAGGCTTCGCTTAGAACCGGATGTGCCTTCTTTTTGACGGGGAGAGATGGGATATATTTTGCACACAAACAGGACAGGATCCATACATGGATACAGTCCATCTTCGGGTAAATACGGCTGTTCTCATCGATGCTTCCATCACCAAGCCAACATGCAACCGGGAGACTGAGAATGGGAAATGCCCTCTTTCTGTTGTATTCGCTTCTGTGTGTGTGTGTGTGTGATGGAATCGTAACGGGAATGGTATGCACTCCGACTCGCTCTCGTGTGCTCGCAGTGTCCTCTCGGTGTTGATGCGCTTCACGTGGGCTTTCAATCGGTTTCCGGTGGTGTGTGGTAGCTGGCTCGTCATCTACCAGCCGTCGGGGTCAAAGTGGTTGTTGACCTTGAAGGACCAGGCCCCGAGCATCAAGCAGCCAATCGCCGTCCCGAGCAGCACGTTCGAGTAGAACAGTCGTCGCGCCCACTCCTTCGTGAACTTGTGGAACATCGCAACGTTCGCAGCGAATGGCGACGGGAGCGAGCGCTGCTCTGCGTCCGAGAGCTCAGTCGTCCTGTGCAGCAGGTTGCCGCACCAGACGTCCACTTGGTTCGATGTGCCGCTGTCGTCCAGAAACTTGTAGATCGGTCCGAGCTCGAGCTTCTTGTCGCCCGGGCTGTCGTTCTCACCGCGTTGCGCGCGCGCCGTGGTGGCCACAATCACCTTCCGGCACTGCGTCCAGACCGCAATCGCAGCCTGGTCGTTGGTCGCGTTTGCCGAAGCTCCAGCCAACGTCGTCCCGTTGCCGTGCATGAGTACCAGCAGCTCGTCCTGCGAGCCCTCGAGGCACACGCGCAGCGTACGCGACTCGCAGTAGTACGAGTTGAACTTGGAGGCGAACTCCGGTGCGAGTGCAAGGCGCTTCTCGACCTGGCCGGCGCCCAGCGAGTTGCCGATGATGAGCAGGATCGCGTAGATCACGGCCGTGATGTACAAGCCCCAGCGCACGGCGCGCTCGGGTCCACCGCACGGGATGAACGCGGTCGAGAGCACAATGAACGGCAGTACGATGAGCATCGCGGTGCCATAGTCGTTGTACCCGGACTGCGACGGCGAGTCGAAGGCGTACTTGGTGTTCATCGTCGCCACGTCCACGAAGAACGGCACGTAGACGTACCAGGCGACCACGAGCGACGGCGACGCGAACAGAAGCGGCATGGACCAGCAGAACGAGCCCAAGCAGCGCAGCCACTTGAAGTCGCAGGTCACGCGCGCGCAAGCACTGCTCACGCGCTCGCGGAGGCTCCTGCGGGGCACAGGCGGCTCTTGCAGCTTCTTCTCGTCGGCGAGCGCGTAGGCCGCGGCCGTGACGGCGTCGTCCGAGTCGCAGATGGCCATGGTCGTGTGGTGCGCTTGGCCTGGCTTGTGCTGTTCGCTGCTTGTGATTGAGACTTGTCGAATTGGAGAGTGAGCCGAAAGAAGGAAGGATGGGGCAAAGTGCGCTGGGTGACCACACTCTTTGCTTGCGGGCGTTGGTGTTTTCTGAACCCATCATCGGGTCGTTGCGTGAGAAGCGAAGAGGAATGTACCCAGCGAAATGGGTATATTTTGTTCTTCCTCTGCGGAGACATCGGAGATTCGCTCGGACTCCTCTTTTTTAAAAAGCACTCGAAGCACAATGGAGGCGGCTGCTGCGACATTCTCTGTTCAGCCGAGCCGTAATTGTATACGCTATACCTGCATACATTGAGTTCGTGCTGCGTGCGATAACGTCCAAAATGCTTGTCCGGGAAATGCGATTTTGGCATACAGTGGTTTGCATGTCACGTTAGCTGTCGGTACGAATTGCAGCCAGATCTTATTTGCCACTTGAAAAATCGCAAGCACGTCGCGGAATGGATGGCACTCCGAGCGAAAGCGCCAACCGGTTTTGTCTGATACGATGCGAAAAGAGTCGACTCTTCAGTCTCCAAGTCCTTCTTGTCCTCTGCTGGTTTGCCATCAACCAAGTTGACCTACCGCACGTTCAGCGCTGCCTTCTCACGCACTTTCCAGGACCAGGCGTTGAGCAGCATGCAGCCCACGGCAGCTCCGAGGACCCCAAATTCGAGTGCTTGATGCGCGTCGCGTCCACTCGCGCGTGGACTTGGAAAACGTCGCTTGGCTCGCAGCGGACAGTCTCGGGCTCCTCGGCACTCTTCGCTGATCAGTGGGGTCGTATCGTCGGCCAGGTTGCTGCTACACCAGGCGTCCACTTGGCTCGAAGCTTTGCAGTCGTCGAGGAACCTGTCGATCGCCTTGGTCTCGACGTTCTTGTCTCCAGTCATGGTCTCCATCGCAACCTTCTGGCAGCGAGTCCCGATCGAGAAGGCAGTCTCAGTAGTCGTCGTGGTTGAGTTCTCGCCCCGCACAACAAGCGCCAGCATGTCCTCCGAAGAGCCCTCGAGACACACTCGCAGCGTGTGAGGCTTGGCTTCCTCAAGGTTGTTGGGCTGGAGACTGGACGGGTTGAGCAATGGCAGATCCTGAGGAGATCTGTTTTGGTCGTGGCTGCCTTTCACTGAACTGGTGCGCGTGCTTGTTGAAGCGAGAAGAATCTGCAGTGGGTGAGTATAGCAATGCAAGAGCTCACGCTCATCCTATGATGTCAAACGGTCAGCAGCAGCACGACTCCTCATTTGATGCGGCATCAGATCCTTCGGCCCAGATGCTGTCGAGTGGGACAGTGGTAACGTCCTGCGCCAGGCTGCCAAAGCTGCTTGTGGTCTACAGTATAAACGCGACCGAGCAACCTGGCTCCCTCATGGACTCGCGTCGCTGCCACGGGGTTACTCGAGTACACGTCCACAGCCCACCCAGCACGGCGTCAAACGGCATGTCGGAAGGTCAACAACGGCTGAGCCAGCCAGGCTCTATCACAACCCAAAGACGCTCTGTACGGTTGTTGGTTTGTGCAACTTCTCGTTTACTATTGGTCTCTATCGACGCGCGCACACCACATGAGCTACGTCTCGTGCGTGTACCCACGTGCAATGCCCGTGGCGCCCATGACAGCGGCGTGTGCGGGTGTCTCGCCGATGCGCGGCTCGAGCCCTTGGTACTCGCGCGTGGCCAGGTACTCGCCCGCCTCGCTGCGGTACTCCACCAGATCCGAGTTCTCGTTCTTGACCTGGAGTGCTGTCGAAGCCACACTGGCGTCCACCTCACTCTGCTTATCATTGGTACTAGCATTTGCGCGTACGGAGCTCTTGTAGGTACCCGTCACCAGTGAGAAGTAGGGCTTGTCGTCCTCACTCTCGTGGCCGCTGCCGGCCTCCGCGGCTTCATCGTCGAGCGCCTGAGAGGTCTTGGCGATCGCGGGGAGCACTTCGCGGAAGTCGGTCTTGTACTCGCCCGTCCACTCGTCCGAGCTCGAGAGCGCGAGCTGCAGCTCGTAGGGCGTCACGATGGGTTTGTAGAACTCCTTGCTGTCCATGAGCGTGTTCTGCTGGCAGGCCACGAGCACAAAAGCGTCGATCTCGGCGTAGTTGGCGAGCTTGGGCACGTTCACCTTGCCGACCACGAACAAGTACGACTTGCGGCCGCTCTTCTTGATAAGTTTTTGAAGACTCTGGACGACGTCCAGGTACTTGGAGACGCCCAGCGTGCCCATGAGAATCCCATAGATCTGCGCCTCCTTGGCCTGCTGCACGAGGAAGTACCGTCGCATGAGCGCGCGGTTGACGCTCGCGCCCTCTTTGCGCACGCGCTGCTCATTCGCATCATAGGAATAGCACTCGAGCGCACTGTGACGCAGCAGGATGCTCGTCAGGTGCGGCGACTCGTGGCCAATGTACACGATCGCGTGCTTGTCAGCCGTGATGCCCTCTGTCGCAGCATCGTCGTCACCATTGGTGAGCGTGACTGTTTGTCCGCCAATGAACACTCTTGTTGTGGCTGAGCCTTCGTCGGAGTCTTCCGTGGCTGGCTTGCTGGGGTCGTAGAACGTCGTCATGTCGCCTGGCAGCAGCTTGCGTTCCCCACCCAGTCGCTCCTGCAGCGGCGAGAAGATCGCGGCCGTCGCGTGGCGATAGCTGGGCTCGTAGAGCAGCACGACGGCCTTCCCAGGCGCGATCGCATTTGAAATGTGAGACGCCAGCGCATCCACACAGCTGTCAACGTCGATCGGCGCATTGCCAAAGACGTAGATAACTGGGATCTTGGACGTCGCGCTCAAGCACGTGCGGCCGTAGTGCACGACGCAGTCCGCGAACAGGTGCTGCGCCGCCACTTCGTCCACGCAGCAACTGCCGTAGGACGTGTCACCGAGGATGAAGATGCGCTCGTAGGCGTTCTCGAGCCCATTCTGCAACGGAGAAAGACACATGACCATACAGACACACATTGACAATCAGAACTCCAGGCTCAGAATACGACTAGCAGTCATTGCAGAGCGGTCTCCGTACAAGAAGCAATGCGCTGGAAGTACCTTGAGCTCTTGCTGCACGCGCGGGGCGTCCGGCAGCAGCGAGTCCGGGAACTGGAGCGCGATGTTGCGGTAGCCGCCCGCGCGGATCTGCGCGACCGTGCGCTGCGTCTCGTAGTACGCGAGGACGCCCACGCCGGACGCGCGCACGCCGTCCTGCTCCGCGACCTCCACGGTCGCCTGGATCGCGCGCGAGCCGTCGTCCGACTCGAACGCCAGCGCCACCGTCATGGTTGTTCTGGTTGCTTTGTGTGTTTGTGCCGGTTGATGCGCAAGAGGCCATCACCATTGGCGCGACATCGATATTATGTTGCACAGTAAAGTTTCGCAGTAAAGCTGAAAATAAGAAGCATTGATAAAGGGTATTATTTCTAGTAGTGGAGTTGAGTGCGACTAAGTACGATCCGGGTGGTGCAGCCATTTGGTGGAGTGGCAGCAGACAGTTCAAAATCACACTCGAAGGGTGGAGGCTGTTGCCATTCGACTGCGTGCTCTGGAATCTCGTTTCTTTCTCTATGGCAGTCTTTTTTAAAGTTGACGCAGCCCATTTACACAAAAGTGCTCTCACCGGCTCCTCCGCGTCGACGCAGCGAGGCCATGCCGCGCGTGCTCGTCTCGGCGCGATTCTCGGCCTCCTGGTACTCCTTGTTGATGCGCGAGCCCATGGTCTCGCCCGCAGCGATACCCTCGGCGGCCTCGGCGAGCATGAGCTTGAGCACCTGCTTACCGTAGCCTTCGCTCGCGATCGGTGCGCTGCTGCCGAAGCCCACGGCGAGCGTGAGCTTGAGATTCGGCAGACTCAGCACGACCTCGCGCTCGTCGATGGACGATACAGACGCTCCCTCGGCGAGGTCCTCCGTGACGCTGCCGTAGTACAAAGCGAGCTGGCGCGCGCCGTCAAAGCACTCCTCGTTGATGAACGCGATGAGGTTCAGACGCGCCTCGGCGTCCAGGTACGCGACGTATTTGCTCGTGTCGTCGGAGAAGTACAGCGAGATGATGAGGAACATGTTGATGAGCTGCAACGAGACCGAGCTCGCCTGGGTCGCGGGAAACGTGTTGAACGCGAACTCGGCAGTGATGAGCGAGTAGACCTTGAAGAGCAGCGGCATGTTGGTCTTCCAGAGCAGGTACGGCAGCGTCGGGTAGAACCACGAGTAGAACTGGTAGTGCAGCGTGCGCGCGAACGCGATGCCGACAAAGTTCGACACGAAGAGCGACGTCACGATCACCTCGGAGCGGATCGGGAACGGCTCGTAGATCGCCAGCGGCTTGTAGAAAACGGCGCGGAACGTGCCGATGATGTTGAAGTGCTTCTGCAGGAAGAGCACGAGGAAGAACAGGTGCGCGCACAAAAGCCCCAGCGCCAGCTGCTTGGACACGAAGATGTCTTCCGGCAGGAACTTCCAGTTGACCGTCCACTCGTACGTGAACACGCGGCTGAGCTCGAACGCCTTGTGCAGGTAGTTGAACCAGTTGTGGCGCAGGAACGGCAGGCCCAGGATGATCTGTTTGTCATGTTTCATATAGAGAAATGATGCGGTTAGTTCACAAAAAGGCTGTTTTTGTAGGGTGCATGTAGAGAGGGAAACTCGTTCCCTTACCTGGATGCTGGCGCAAATAAAGAGGTACCAGACCGTGCGCAGCACGCCACACGACTGCAGCAGCAGGAAGAAGAGCGCGGGCGCGAACAGCAGCACGTTCATCTTGATCGACACGGCGAAGCTGAAGATCGCGCAGCCCATGCGCCACTTCTGGCTCGCGAACATGTACACGGCGATGAACAGCAACATCATCGCGACGCCATCATTGAACAGGCGCAGCATGTAGATCGAGTGCAGTCTTTTTGAAACGCACAGGAACACGACCGCCCACGGGGGCATCACGCGCGCGCGGTTGTAGATCGCGAGCATCGTGGCGATCGTGATCAGGTAGAAGCCCAGAAAGATGTACTGCGCACGACGGATGTTCGTGCCGGCGTCCGTGACCGTGTGCAGCACGGAGAAGACGTACAAAAATCCCGCAGGGTACACGAGCGGGCCTGTGTCGCCGCGGATGTTGATGTAGTCGCGCTCGCCGGCCTTGAACGTCTCCACCTGCTGCATGTACGCGCGCCAGTCGATCTCCGTGTCTGTAGGCAATACGTACACAGTCATGTAAACGCATGTTAGTCGCAGCTAGTGCGCATAGAGAGACACAGGAAAGATAGACAGTGAGAGACGTACAGGGGATGTACTGGATGATGAGGTAGCCGAGCACGGCGTCCGCGAGCAGCAGCGCGAGCGCGAGCCACTTGAAGTAGCGGTAGCTCCACATGAGGTCGTAGAGGAACGAGAGCACGCGGCTGTGGCGCAGCGTCGTCTTCACGTCCTTGTCGATGCGCGTGGTGCGCGGCGCCGCCGCCCGCGGCTGCTTCTTGCTCGAAGAGCTCTTCGCCATCGCTCTCGCTGCGGTCGTTGCTTCCTTGTTGCTTTTTCGAGACTGAAGACGTGGCAAATTCTGGATCTGGAAGCTCACACAAATTTTGGCTCTCGCTGGCTTTCAGGAGATTCACTGCCACAAATGATTCTGTCGAGCGCGATACTCGGAGTGAGTTGTCGGTCTCACAAAGTCCATTCGGAGCGTAACTGCTGGTTACAAACCTATCGTATTTATTTTCTGAGCAGGCGTGGTAGCGAGATTTCCCTCCTGCAACGGCATCGTGTCTGTTGATTGAGGGGGGAACAACCTGACCAAAAAGCACGACACAACTCTCTCTCTCTCTCTCGCTCCTAATGGTGCAGCAGCCGCTTGTCCTCCTCCTCCTTGGAGATCTTCTCCTGCTCGAGCGTCTCCTTGGCGAGTTCGTAGCGCGCGTCGATCTTCCCGGCAATCGGTGCAACAAACTGGGGCGCGTCCTGGGCCTTCTTGGCGTACTTGAGGATCGCCTCGCGCGGGTCCTCCTCGCGGAAGCTGCTCTTGATGTGGGAGCTCATGAAGTACTGCGTGAACGTCGTGCTGCCGCTGATCTTTCCGCCCATGCCCGGGCCCGTGATGGGCTTCTCGGGCGCCTTGGACTTGACCGGGTCCGAGCGGATCTTGTGGAACTTGCGCTTGCGCGAGTCCTCGTCGCGGTACATGGGCAGCGAGTGCGGGTTGTGCACCTTGCCGAGGCCGTCGATGCGCGCGCCCGAGTCTTGGGATTGCACCTTGAGCTTCTTCGTCGCGCTCAGCAGCACGCCCTTGGTGCTCATCGCCGGGTTGTAGAACACGCGCACGGCGCCCGAAGAGCTGCCCACGAAGACCTGGTTGATCCCATGGTGCCACTCGACGCACACGGCGCTCTCGTCCTCGGCCATGTCGATGCTCGCGATGGGTGCAATGAGCCCGGGCGTGTGCACGTCCAGGAACAGCACCTTGCCACGTTGGTTGTGGCCGCGACGCACGCTTGTGCCCGCTGCAAGGCACGTGCCGCTGGCGTTGAACGCGACGTTCGACGTCCCAAAGACGCCCTCAATGTTACTGAAAGCCTTCACGGGTTGGCTGGTCTTGCGCAGATCCCAGACTTTGACCGTGTCATCCGAACAGGAACGGGAAGCAACAAACTTCCCGTCAGCAGAGAACCGAATGCACGAGATGCCCATGTCGCCCGTGCCCTCAGCATGTGCATCACGGATCGTGAGCGACGCGCCAGCGTAGGTCTTGCGCGGATCGTAGCACTGGAGCTGGCCGTCCATTGTCCCTCCAGCGACCAAGGTGCCGTCGAGATTGTACCGACACGTCGTGACACCGCAGCGTCGCCCGCGCTTACTCTTGAACTTGAGCACCGTCGTGTTGATGAGCTTCTTGAATGTCTGCTTGCCACCGAGGCTCCAGATGCGCACTGTCCCGTCGAGCGAGCTCGTGATCATCTGGTCGCGCAGCTTCGGGTGCCACGCGCCTCCGGTCACCGTGTGCGTGTGGCCGTTCGTGTTGGCCATGTCCATCACGTACATGTCGCCCTTCGCGAACTGGAGCTCTTCGACACCCTCACGAGAGAGCACTTTGGGCTGTGACGAGCCCGTGGCTGCAAGCAAACGGTCCCCCGAGGGGCTGTAGCTCACTGCGATGACCGGGTGGCCGTCGTCCACTTCAATGTCGCGGAACGGACGCACATGACGCGCCATGCCGGCGAAATCCCAAAGCTTGGCGTGATAATCCATGGATCCCGTGGCGACACGAGCCCCAGGGGCGTCGACCGCGAGACACGAGATCGCCTTCACGTGGCTCGTGAGGCTCACTTCGTGGGACATGGGGATGTTGTAGCGCGACGCGACGTCGTCCTTCGCGTCCTCGGCATCGTCGTCATCATCATCATCGGAATCATCTTCCGAGCCATTGTCATCGCCGTCGTTCTCAGCTTGCTTCTTGGTTTTGTGGCTGGCATCCGCTTCGCTGGTATCACCATCCGTCTCAGCAGGTTCGTCAGCGTGCGTTTTGGCGGGCGCGGCGAGCATCTGCGCCGTCATCGCCGCGACTTCCGCTTCTCTCTAATATACAGCGCAAGAGCCACAGTATAGTGCGTTAATCCTTCTCTCCGAATGCGTAACGCAATGATATTCGCCTCATGCATAAATGCTTGCGCGCGTACCTTTTTCCGTGCTTCCACTGCCGCATCCGCCGCCGCGTTCGCCTTCTGCTTGGTGCCAAAGCTCATCGGCAGCTGCTTCATGAGCTCCTCTTCGTCAGCAGTACTCGTTTCTTTGGGGCTGGCCTTATCCGCGCTGTCACTGCTATTCTCCTTCTTGGCGCCTGGGTTCCTGAAAATGAACACGCGCGTGCTGGCGCCAAAGCGGATTTCATCGCCGTCTGTACATCAGTAGCACGCACATACACACATTAGCATGCAACAGTTAGCATCACGATAATACGCAGCTCTCTCTGTACACAATGCGCGTTCCAACGCAGCACCTTTGAGCCCGACGGGGGTCTCGGCCTCGATCTCCTTCCCATTCACGAACGAGCCCTGCGCCGAGCCCAGATCCAGCACGTTAATGCACCCCTGCTTGTCGTGCACGAGCGCCACGTGCTGCCGCGAGATGGACGGGTGCGGCATCTCGTAGTCGCAGATGTCCTCGCGCCGCCCGAGCACCGTGCACGCGCGCTCGCCCAGCGCCACTTGGTCCACGCGCTGGCCGTCCTTGTGCACTTCGAGCTTCGCGAAGCGGTTCGCGCGCGACGGCGTCGCAGCCCTACAGGACAAAGCAACACAGTCGCTGTTAGTGTCCATCGAGAGAGAAAAGGGCTCGTACAGAGAGACGCGCACACACACACACATGAGCGCACCATTTCGGCTTCGTGAACGGCATCTTGCTTGCTTGTTGGCGTTGCTGCTTTTGCTTTTGCTTTCGGAGCTGTCGAGAGAAGAATTTGTCGCCCCGGGGGTACGATATTTGTCCAGTTTCGGAGAGCACATGAAATAGAAGACCGAGCACTGTTCGCGTCAGCTCGGGAGAGATCGGTTTTTATGAGACTCGAACACACCATCAAAGAGGATAAAATGATCCCGGAACAAATGTATCCACTTTCTGTGGACCTGGTTGGGTATCTTCCAAGGCGACGTCCCATCACCTCGGCTGCGTGCACTTCTCACTCACTCTTCAATCAGCAGCGTCAGCCCGAGCCCCACCCCACAGTATGCCGCTCTGCTGCGCACCCAACCGTCCAAACGCCAGAGGCTTCTGGAGCTGCTGGAAATCGTCCCAGACGTGGGCCGTCCTGCTCGTGGTCGCTGCGGTGGGGCTCACCTTGGCCGAGCTCGTCGTGCTCCTGCTCCCCTACGGCAACATGCACAACAAGTACAAGTTTACGCCCCGATCGGAGGCTGCGCACAGTCGATGGCAAGTAGCGGCGGTGGGGTTCGTCACTGTCGCGTTCCTCGTCATCGGCTTCGGTGTCGGTCCGGGTGGGCCGCGCCACGGCCGCTGGTTCCTCATCGCGCCCTGCATCGCGTATACCATTCTGCTCATCACCGGGAACGTCATGGCCGCACACGAGATGAGTCAGCGGGTGGCCTTCGAGCAGGACTTCGCGGTCAAGTTCAACGAGTTCTACTGCGAGACGCGCACCGCGCGAACCTGTGCCTCGATGGCAAGAACCAGAGCGACCTCGTCGTGCTCACACACGCGAACCAGTCTCAGGCGGATCAACACGCTTCAGAGAACGCTACGACAGTCGAGACCTCGATCTGGAAGCGGTGCAGGCAGGTGCTGCTCAAGTTCCAGGCGATGAACGCGATCGCCGAATATGACGGGAGGGTCTCGCAACTGTCGATCTACAAGTTCGTCGACGATTCCATATGCTCGGGCGAGACTGACGCCTGGCGCGGAGACCTCGTGCGGCGAACGACTTCGCTTCCGGATGACGAGCAGTGAGTGTTCCCAGTTCCGTATGCAGCGAATACTGACAAGTTCCAGAGGTACACGCGCGAGTGGGCGAGGAGCATGAAGCACTCGAACGCGATCCTTGGCAGTATGGTGGGCTGCATGGTGTTGATCACGATGTCGCTGAAGGTTGCGGGCAGGAAAGAAGAGCGATAGCTGACACGTGAGACTCTATAGCATGACCTCGCAAGAGCTTTGCCAGATCGATTCGGCCTACTGTACCGGTAACTCAAAGGCACCCTCGTTCAGTGCGATTCCCCCTCCCAGGCAAAGCCGCCTGACACCGACGAAATCAAGGATACATGCAGACATGCTGAGAGTAAAAATCGCGCCTCGACGAGCACGCTTCAAAGAGGTCTTCATTTGCTACCAAGCACGCATCGAGTGGTAGTATGCACGCATCGAGTGGTAGTATGCACGCAGTACGTACGATATTGCTCGTCTGAAGTCGCTTTCAAAAGTCGAGCTCGTCGTCTCACAGACGTTGTTTACTCACAAGTGTTGTGTCCGAAGTGGCGAGGCAGGTGAGCATAGCAGATTCGCAAGGTGCAGAGACAGAAGCGATACGCAATACTGTGCGCGTGTGATATGCAATACTGGATTACAGCTTTAGAAGTCGTGCTCTTGGGCCTTGAGCGAGAGCAGTGCGAGCAGCATGCAGCCCAGAGCAGCTCCGAGTAGAATGTTCGAGTAGAACATGCTCTTGGACCACTCGCGCGTGTACTTCTTAAACATCTGTGGGTTCATCGCGTGCGGCGCTGGGAGCGTTCGCTGCTCTTGGTCCGTGAGGGACGTCTTGCGTTGCAGGACGTTCCCGCACCAGACGTCAGTCTCAAGCGACGCCTTGCAGTCGCTCAGGAACTTGTACAGCGGCTTGGTTTCGACCTCCTTCTCGCCTTCTTCGTATTCGTCGCCTTCGGCCTTGTCGCGCTTGGCTTCCTCGGCCATTCCTTCCAGCAGTACTTCGCGACAACGTTCCCAGATCGAGAGTGCAGCGTCATCACTAGAAGCGTTCGCTGTTGAGGTCGCAGCCGTCACATTCCCGCGTGTGAGCAGCAGGAGGTCGGCTCGACTGCCCTCGAGACACACCTTCAGTGTGCGTGTGTCGCAGTAGAAGTCGTTGAACTTGACTGCGAACTGCTGCTCAAAGTTCTCTCGCTTGCTGGTCTCCTTCGCGCCGAGGATGTTCCCAGAGACGAGCATGGCGACGGCAAAGGCGCACACCGCGTGCAGCGTCCATCGCTTGGTCTTGTTCTCGCCAGACGCGAGGAGGAAGCCGGCGAGTGGGATCACCGCGGACACGATTATCATCGAAGTTGTCCCCCAGGCGTTGAACGTCGTTATGGACCGGGGCTCGAACGTGTACTTGTGGCTCAGCGTGTCAAGGTTGACGATGAACGCCACGACGACGAGCCACGCGACTATCAGGAGTGAAGCGCAGCTGATGAGCGCCAAGCTGACGTTCGGTGCGCCAAAGCGTCGAAGCCAGCGGCGGGAAGACTTGGAGGGCGATGGCTTGTGGACGTAGGGCAGATCCTCCGACGGACGCGGCTTGCAGCAGCAGAAGGACATCTTGGAGGTGGGGTCTCGAGTCGTGTGTCAAATAGAGGATGCGGCGTTTGAGATGTCGAATTGAGGAATGGGGCTGTGCGATGGGCTTTGCCAGTGGCTCGGTGTCCGACCCGACAAGGCCTGAAGCCAAGCGTGTTGGGCCTCTTGGTGGGCAGGATTCGCTGAATGGGTTCACTTTGTGAGTGAAGGGAGCAGATGCGCATGCACCCTTCACGCCAACAAATGGGTTTGCGAAAGTGGGTATATCGTCTTTTTTGCGGATTTCAGCACAAAAAACAACTGGTTTTTGCTTTTGCTTTTGTTTTTGTTTTTGCTTTTGTTTTGTTTTGGTGTGTGTGGATGTGGGGCGTGTGGGTGAAATATCCACAAGGCTGACTGGATATTTCCCGAGTGCGGACCACCTCCAGCACGCTGCGCCACACAGAAAGAGATTGGGCTGCCAGCCGTCATCTCTGCATCGCCCTTGGCGCCCGGCCGCTGAGGGTCGCTTGCTGGGCGCTCTCCGCTTTTTGGTCGCCCATAGAAGCGCGCTGAATCCAGTGCTCGCTTTCGATCCGCTGGCATTCTCGAAGTGGTCTCCGTCACTGACGCATGCTCTGCGATGCGGCTGGTCGTGCTTGGAAGAAGAGGTGTCCATCCTCTGGGCGGCCTCGAAGCAGCGAGCGACGCCTCTCACGTACACGCTGGAGTCGCCGACGCGCATGACGCAGTGACGCGACGACGTTGGTCCAGGACCCCATGCTGTTGCTATCCACACCACCAAGATTGACGCGACTTGGAGCGCAGGGCAAGATGCGAGAAGGCGTGGGGTGGGTGGGTACACTAGTTAACCATGGGCGACATGTACCCTACTTGGCCAATCACCTGCAGCAATGGCAAAGCTGCCTGTGAGCCGACCTCGCTCTTGCGGCAGGAGGCTGTGCTGTTCGAACGCCACCTCCTGTCGTGGGTGACCTCGATATTGTATGCGCGTGGATTCTCGTGAGCTCTCGCATTGTGGGAGCCACCAAGTGTTGTGGCCGAGAGACCGAGTGACCCCAACTGGCGGCACATATGGTGGATCCAGTCCCCGCCACCGCTGTGATTCACATGTGGGTGGCCTTCTCATAACGAAGCCACTGGTGAGGATTCATACATGCGACGTGAGAACACTTGACAATTGGAAGCTCAGTGTGGAGTGTCGGTGCTGAAAAAAAGGGACGTTCACCCAAATGGTGCGCTGGTCTTTGAGACAATGCAGAAATGGAGGAAACGTCACGGAAAACGCAACGAGTTCTTGTATCAAAATAAAGAAACGAGATAGCAAAATAGCGAGCCTGTTTGTCCCAATTTACTTTTCTTTTGGGCTCAGTCCACAGCATTTTTGAGACGTATTAGTTTTGGAAACCACACACCGAAGAAGCTCGAGAAAGAAAGAGGGGAAAACATATAGAGGAGCATCAAGCCAAGCCAAGCCACGTCGACAGAAAAAGCAGACAGCGACGAGAAGGAAGGACGAATCATGTGGCGCCTCCTGGAGCAGGCGGCCAAGAGCGCGACGGCGAACGCGTCCGAGTACGTGAGCACCGTGCAGGAGAAGGCGCAGTCGATCGCCGCGACCGTGCAGGACGAGGCCGTGACGCTGCTGCACGCGCTCGGCACGGCGCGCACGGGTCCGGTGGACGAGGTGGGGCGTCGCTTGAAGCCGGCGCGGCGCAGTGAGTCACGGCATTGATGCACGAGTGCTCACTGTGTGGCATGGCGTGTGTCTTGCGCCGATGTGTGCCCATGTGCTTGCATTTTGCAGATCCTGTACGAAGAGATCGAGGACTACAAGGCGTTCGTGGGCGGCTTCAAGATCGACGAGCGCACCAATGAGATCGCCAAGGTAACGCAGGACCCGTGCTTTCGGCCCTCGTGACGCCATGACACCAGTGCGAATGTGCTGCTCGTATAGGTACTCAAGCACGAGGAGGAAGTGCGAGAGCTGCACGAGCAAATGGTGCCCGTGCAGCTGAGCTACGAGGAGTTCTGGTCCAGGTACGCACGCCCATGATGCCAACTGCAAGTTGAAGCTGTTGTGTTAGTTTTTGCGAATCAGTGTATTTGTTCGTTATTCGTCAGATACTTCTTTCGCCAGCACCAGGAAGAAGAGCAGAGGCGTCGCGAAGACGAGCGCAGGCAGCTCCAGCGAGAGCAGCAGGAGGCGGCCGATGCCACGAAATTCGACGACTTCAGCATGGACGACGACACTCTCGACGATGAGGGCGATGAGCTGGAGCTAAAGCCCATGGCGGCGCACGCTGACTCGCAGGACAACGGGCACGATCACGACGCGCAGCTCGTCCAGAAAGCACAGGAGGCTGACAAGCGCGCTGCGATCGCGTGGAAGAAGAAAGCGGTGGAGCTGCAGAAGAAACTCGGCGTCCTGGCGGCTCAGCAAGAGGAAGAGAAGCGCCGGATCACGGAAGAGAAGGACATGCAGTTCCAGAATCTGTGCGACTCGTACGAGGCCAAGATGACGGAAGTGACGATGCAGATCGACGACGCGCGCGCGGTTGGGTACGACGCGGGGATTCAGGAGAGCGAAGCGATCATCGCTGTGATGCGCCAGGCCACAGATGAGGAGATTGAGCGACTCACAAGGCAGCTTAGTGGTGGAGATGATGCACCGCTGGGAGCGGGTGATAGTGGCAATGTGAGCATCCTGCAGCTGAAGGAGGCTTTGTCACTCAAAACGCAGACGCTGGAGACTGTTTCTGCTGAGAAAGTATCAGTCGAGACGCTTTTGCTGTCAAAAGACGACGAGATTGCGACTCTGCGTGCCCAGTTGGCTCAGAATGCGATTCCATCGCACCCGAGTGCTGCTTGTCAGTTACCTGCAAGTGAAGAGCTGGTGCGCGTGAAGCAGCAGCTGGAAGAAGCTGAAGCTCGAGCGACCGCATTAGAGACGCAACTTGCCCAGGCACCACAGTCAGCGACGGGTGAAATCTCCGAGGACTCCAAAAAAGAGATCGAGTTGTGGCGAATGCGAGCGCTCAAGATGAAGAAGGCAAAAGAACTCGTCGAAGCGGAGTTCCAAGCCTTCAAGGAGACTCAGCTGCAGCGCCAGGAAGGCGGGCCGAGTGCCGCCGCTGGAGCAGAAACCCAGGCGCTTGCTATCAGAATCTTCGAACTGGAGAAACAGCGGGAGATCCTGACGTCGGAAGCTGGAGCTGCGTTCGCGAAGGGTACAGCCGAAGCTGAAGCGAAGAGCCGAGTTGAGATCGAAAAGCTGGCGCAGCAGTTGGCTGAAGCGAGCGCGAAGATGGCGTCACTGGAGGACGAAGCCTTCCAAAGAGGAGTGGCAGCGGGGAAATCGGAGCTCGAGGCCCACCTGAATGAGCTTCAGGATGCCGTCGAGCGATCCTATGACAATGGATACGAAGCTGCGTCGTGTGTGGCTCAGAAGGAGATCGACTTGCTGCGAACGGAGATCGCTGTTCTTCGAGCTGGCGAAGTGGAGATGACAGATGACTCGGAGGCGGAGCCGGATGTGATCTGGAGCGACCCGGTGCCGGTTCTTGGCGACATCTTCAGCGACACGGACGCCGTGTCCAACTCGATCGACAACCTCCATGCGAGTGCTGGCGCTGATACATGGGACGCGAATGCTTCAGTGTCGGACGATGCCTCAGATGCCCCTCGCGATGACTGGGGCGAGTGGTAGTTACGCAGTTTGATAAGGAAATGAATATGAGGAGGGTGAGTAGCGTGGCATGTCTGGAAACGAAGTGAAGATGGTTGTAAAAAGCAGTGTGTGTGTGTGTGTGAATTCTATGATGCGTGATACCTTATCGCTCGTGGCGACGACTGCTTGAGCTCGTCGATGTGAAGCTCATGTTTGGGTTCTCGTGCAGCCATTCCTTGAAAATCGCCTCGATCTCTGGCTTTGGGTGTTTCCACTGGGTCGACCTGTGTCGTCAAAGGATCCAGCAACCCAGTCAGCCTGTGCGTGTGAACACTCGATAGAGTCCATCGGTCAGCCAAGTGCTGCGTACCGTTCCGAGTGGTTGCAGAAGTACGGCTTGCCCTTCTCCGTGAAGCGAGCCTCCCAGCCATCAGGGAGGTTCATGAGCAGAAACTTCGTCATCTGTTTCAGAGTCATCTTCTGCGGACGTGAGGGTGCTGGGATCGAGAGAGTGGCGGAGGTCTCGGTAGACATCTCCTGTTGAACGTGTCCCAACACGGTTAGGTTTCTCATGCACTGAGGTCAATCAATACCACGCACGCACAATGCGTCTCACCTTCATCTGGCGCTCTGGAGATCCGGTTTCAGAGTGCGGTGGCGTCGGCATGACTGGAAGCGCGTACTCTGATTGTCTCGATCTCACCTGAGCGATACTCGTGTAGGCTTCCGCATCGCCACACAGCTTGACGAAGAAATCTGCAAGCACGCATTAGCACTCCGAATTTGAGGAGCACGTGCATCAAATGCAAAAAACACACACCTTCAATGCTGATCCGGCCTCGGACTTCGGGATCCAGGATGCTTGACACGGTCTTCCGATGCTCAACCGAGAGGCTGAGACCGAAATCGCTCAGCACGTCGTCAAACGCAGTAAAAGGGACCTAGGCACACGAAACCAGCAGTTCAGCATGATGAGAGTCAACGGCTTAACTAGCACATGATTCACAAACGCATCGTACCTTTCCAGGCACTTCTGCGACGGCAGCAAGCGCCTTCTTCAGCCCGTTGTACGGCCGCTCTGGACAGCGATTGGCCAGAATGTCCTTCATCGCTGACAGGATATCGTGAGCTGACGCATTCGCTCCGAGCGACGCTTGCTTTAAATTCGAAGGGACGACCATGGGCGGCGGTCTCATGGACTCTCGCTCCCGCTGCGCATTCTCCTCTATCCGCCCGAGCTCCACTTGCAGCGCAGCCACTCTGCCCACATGATAGAAACGCAACAAATAGTTCGACTCATACTCGAAGCCAAGAGGTGGTAAAAATCAGTCCGACACACAAACTGTACCGTCGCTCATGCTCTTCCTGCTGAGCGCTTTGCTCTCGAAGCGCTTGGTCGAGCTTTCGCTTCCACTTGGCAACTTCACTATCAGTCACAGAGCCGGAAGACATGGACACCTGCTGCAGCTGGGATCGCAATGTCTTCACTTGCTCCACTGCGTCTCTTTTCGCGCTTTCCGTCGAGCTCAGGGCCTGCTGCAGCTCTCGAAGTCGGCTTTCCATCTGGGTTTTCTCTCCATCCTGCATTGAAGACCGCTGCTCGGGTTTGGATTCGCCCTCTTGCATGAGCGCATTGCTGCTGATCTCCACTGGAACAAAGCTGCTCTTCCGTCGCATCGATTTCTCATCTCCTTCGATCATGGCAAGCGAGATGTCGCTCACTTTCTGAGCATCGAAGCGGAATGACAAGTTGATGAACCCGGTCGTCTTTAGACTGTCCATCGGGTGCTGAAGCGCAAACCAGTCGTCGAAGATGTGTCCCTCGTGAGTGATCGCTGAGCCAATCGAGATCTCGCACTCGCCAATCAGCTTCTCAGTCTTCACTTGCTTGTTGAACACCTTCACAATGACCTTTGGCGTCAGCGTTGCTCCCAGTCGCATCTCCTTGAGCAAGTCCAGCCATTCCTTCTCAAAGTTGCGACCACTGCTGCTCGCGAAGAAGTCCACCGCCCAGTTCGCAGGGTAGCCCTCCACCGAGTACTCGCAGGACGTGAATGGGTCGTAGGCTGTGCAGTACAGGCGTGGCCCCTCGTTCTTCCCAATCGGCTGAGCCTTGCGCACGTTCAGAACCACGAAGTGGCCATTTTCGCTCTTGTCGTCCACCGCGAAGGAGATCGTCTTGGTCGAGTGGCCACCTGGAACAGCAGATACTTTGACAGTGTCGGTATACACCACCGGCCGATCGATCCGCAAATCGCACGACTCGGGCTCTTTCAGAATGACCTTCTTGCTGAAATCCCACTTTGCTGCACCGCTCGTCCCCGTTCGATCAATGTCTGTTGTAAACAGATCTCCCTGTGGACACAGTTCAAGAACTGCGTACGTATCCTGGTGGCCCGTAAGAACGGACTGGAACTCTTCCCATGAGGTGAGAAATGCCGCGTTCTTCCCGATGACCTCGTAGCGGACTTGCAGCGATGAGCTCGTGTGCTTCAGTAGTGATACGAGCGCTCGAGATGAGGACGACTTTCTCGATAGTGCTTCAGCTACGACATGCTGGAAGCTGACCCGCTTGAGTTGGTCCAGGTAGTCGCCGTCGATCGAGAACTCGAGCATTTTGGACGATACAGACCAGAAGAACGGCAGGCTCGCCTGCACCAGCAGCTCTCGCAACGTCGACACAAATCGGTCGCTCTCGACGAGTTTCAGGAACGGAATCATGCCCTGGTGGTCGTTCGTGGTCGTGTTTGCGTTTGCTGCGATGCGCAGTCGCATCAGCAGACTGAGCATCGCTTCGTTCACTTCGGGAACACACGTCGCAGTTACGACAGCGTTGGGCTTTACTGAGAACCTCTGTTCGCGGACTCCTTTCGCTTCCTCACTGGAGTGATGACCAAAATGCGCTGTCACTGGGAGGTGGCTCAGAAGATTCGCGCGCGCGTACTCGTCTTCGTCGAGCACAAAGTCCATCTGGAACTTGAAGATCGGCTCTCGCACACGCACGACTAGGTCTGTTTTGTCCAACGACACCGTCACCAAGTAGTGCTGATGTCCTTGGCACAGCCTCAGGAAGTTGAAGAGCGCTTGGTCGAAACTCGTCTCAATCTGCTGGATCTTGGTGAACCTCATCAGGATTGTGAACAGGCTGAATGTCACAAAGCCACTCCAGTTGTCGTTCGCCTGGGCCTGGCCCCGTTTCGATCGCAGTGCATCCAGTGCCAACGCCACTTGCAACTTTGTCGACAAGCGGCGAAGCAGAGGACTGGCTTCATTCCCAGAGCCATCCGTTGGAGCACTGAACCCCGCACGAAGCAGCGTGTCGAGAAAGTCGCGCTGGTCAACGGACTCCGTGCTTTCCAGCCCGAAGATGATCTTCCACACGCTTTCGACACTGGTTGCCCCACTTTGCTGCTCTAGGAAGGAGCTAACACTATCGCAGATTGCCGCCAAGTCGAGCCCTTTCAGCTGCGCGATGACTGTCGACCGGGCGGAGAAGAGGATGCACTTGAGGACGTCCCCACTGCTCTTCAGCTCCAGGAGGCTGTCTTCATTAGACTCAGGTGCGGCGGATGATGCTGATACCGCCTGGTTGCTCAATCCCGGCTGCAGCTCGCGGAAGAAGACTGCGTTTCCCAACCGCTGGATCTGCTTCACTGTCAACTTGACGCCGATTGCATCTCGGATTTGCTTGCAGCATGCCACCGCGTCAGTCTTCCTTGTGTTCCACTGCAGCTGCTGTAGGATGTTGCAGAGGCTCTCTCGCTTCGCCGAATCCATTGACACCTGTGTGTCCATATGTACGATCGCATCTACCAGGGATGGAGAGCTTGGAAGAGTGGAGCTGGACGACGTCTTCTGTCCGCTCTTGGCCATGATCGACTCGACGTACGCCATGAAGTTCGAAAAGCCAACCGATCCGTCATCGGCTGCAGTCTCCATTCGGCACATGAGCAGCTTCGCATCGTTCTTATCGAGGTGCAGACCGAGCGCTTCGACAAACGTCGTGAACTCGCCCTGGTCCATCCTGCCGCTCTTGTCAGAGTCAAAGTGCTCAAACACTTTTGCAGCAACGGTGGGGCTGTAGCTGCCTCCGCCATCGAGAGAGTCCGACATTGCCAGATTCATGAGACGCATGAACACAATGGTGCCAGATTCGCTCGTGACTTGGTCTCCTTTCGCCTCCGTGGCCGTGTCGTGAAACACACGCAATGAGTTTGACTTCGACGTGGTTCGAGTGCGTAGCCAGTGGTCTGTCGAGGAGCTGAACGTGTAGGCTTCGAATGCGGAGTTGATGATGTCGTCAAGCACTGGAGCGATTGTAGATGTCAGAATGTCACTCGTGACTTTGGAATCTCCACTTGAGCTTGAAACCCCAAACGAATTGCCCTCTTGCAGCCCGTGACTCGCTTTCGATGGACTCCATACCTGATCTTTCAGGATCCAGTCCTTGAACTCGCTCTGGCTGATCTCTCCATCCCTGTTCGAGTCAAATTGCACAAGCAAGGACGATTTCTGCTCCTCCGTCAGCGGTGGCTGAATGTTGAGCATGTCTAGCGCACGCCCGAACTCCTCTGGACTCAGTGCTCCGGAGCTGTCGGTGTCGAATGATCGGAAGATCTCATCAAGACGAACTCGCTGCTCGCTTGACGACCCCAGTTTCTCAATGACGATCGCTCGCAAGCGTTCACCGAATGACTCGAGCGGAAGAGACTCATGCTGAAAGCAGTCTTCGCAAAACTTCTTCTTTTCGGGGAGAAGCATAAAGCAGGATTTGCAGAACGAGTTCATGCAGTTGGAGCCCGCGCACAGATACGAAGGAATCGCTCCAGCTTCATCTCCGCTGGTTTGACCTCGTCTGGCTCCAACCAGAATGCGAGTGCCGCAATCGACACAACTCACGTGAGTCGAGCCGCTTTTTCTCCCACCGATTAGCCTGGGGAGTGCGGTTGTCTTCTGCTTGTCGCCAAGCGCCAGTTGCTTTTGTTTCTGCAGGTTAGCCAAACGGTTTCGTCGCTTTTCCTCGAGAGCTTTCATACGATCGGACTTGTGCAGATCTGAGATCGCTTGAGCAGAGATATCCAGCTTGTCGTTGAAGACGATGCCACTAGAGAATGATCCTCGAAGCCCCTTGAGCTTGTCGGGGAAAGGAGAGCGAGCATCAAGTTCATACTGAGCTCCGACAGCTTCCCGATCCCCATTGTTCTCAGCGCATGCTCCCTCGAGAAGTTCATAGAAAGTCTCGACAGGAGAAGGCACCTGCTGATACTGAACCTTGGACTCGCGTGAGAAGC
Source organism: Globisporangium polare (assembly GCA_023333845.1). Classification (NCBI taxonomy): domain Eukaryota; phylum Oomycota; class Peronosporomycetes; order Pythiales; family Pythiaceae; genus Globisporangium; species Globisporangium polare. Next base: position 17,193 of record JAASFQ010000007.1, on the reverse strand, counting down.
CTTGTGTTGCTTGCTTCTTCATCGTTCGCGCATCTTCTGGGGAGAGCAAGCCACACTTTCGTAGAAACGGCAAGATCTGAGCAGCCAACGCACTGTTCTGCGCGCAAATCTTCTTGGCGATTCTCCGACGCCGAGCCACTTCGCTGGAACTATACGCCTTTGCTGGGAAATGCACTTTCCGCTGCATCTGCCGGAGGGCGCTCGTCTGATGCCTCGAGCGGGTCACCAGATCTTTCGCTGCACGTACACTGATCTCCAGAATCCCATCTTGGTGGAGCTTCTCGGGCACGTCGTCGTCTTCGATCTCTGGAATCTCGCACGCCATCTGGTCTTCCTCGATCTCTCGCTCAAAGAGGCGAATGATCTCGTCGGTGTAGACGCTCCCGCTGTTCGCAGCGTCCAAGCCGTTGAAGAGGATGTTGAACTTCTCATCAGTTAGCTCCTCGCTCTTAAAACCCAACGACATCAACTTTCGACGGCAGTCCACTTTCTTGAGCATGGTCGACTTGGCAAACTCCAACTTCACGACTCGAAGTCCGATATTCTTGAGCTTAGCTTGGCTCAGAAGCTCTTCTTTCGCGTCTTCAAACTTTCGCCGCTTCGCCATCGTTGTAACACTGTCGGATAAGACAACGGACCCTGAGTTCTTCCCTGGACTGTTTGCTGGAGAGCTCTTTGCAGCAGCGAACGGCGCATTGTTGCTGTTGTTGTTGGTGGTCGGATCTTCATCTCCTTCTTCCTCTTCGACGATCTTTTCTCCTCCCTCGAGACTGAAGGCCGACGTGTCAGAGTACACTGAGATCCAGAACGTCCCAACGTTTGTCTTCCCAGTGTCTTTGTCCTGTGATACAAGCGAAGGAAATCGGTTATTGCTGATGCATACAGAGGTTCACTAATACCTAACCAAGCAAGATCAGGGAACTCGTTCTCGTACCGTTCTCATGTACATGCTCGGAATGATGCAGTAGCGACCTGGTTCCATTGCCACATCAGCCTGACAGAGTGTTAGACGGATGAGTAGTGTACCTACCTCATCGAAACAATGGGCAATATTAGCACACTCACCGAGACAGCCTGCTTGAACGTGTAGGCCGGTTGCGGTGTGCCGTCGTCGTCAGTACCAGGAATGACCGACCCCGGTATAATGGCAGGAGGGAGCGTCTCTGGTCGAACACCTTTCTTGAACTCCATCTGGTCTTTCTCTTTGTAGAGTCGATAGTAGGCGGTCGCTTTCTCCGGAGGCTCCTTGATCTCAAACTTGCTCGACTTGCTGTCGCCGATTCGGCTCAGCGAGCAGATGTGAAATCCGATGGGAATGATTTTCAAGTTTTCTTTCCCACGAGGATCCTCCTGGCTCAGAGAGATAAAGAGGCGACAGCGCTTCTCGAGCTGGAGTTCAAAGTGGGGGTTGTTGATCCACGTGCTTCTTGTGGTGTTGCCTCCGCAGTTGTTTTCGTTCCAGCATCCCTCGACTCGTTTTCCATGCCACTCGTCCGGGAAATCTGTGTTCATTAGCATCAGCAGCATGTCAGCAAGTTCGTATTGGACAAGTGTAAAGCAAGACAAACAGAACGGTGCGAGAACCCACCAATGCCCGCGAAGAAGTGCGTGAAGTACTGCATCCACGCATCGTACGACATGAAGAAGGTGCCGTCGTTCGCGTTCACCTCCACGACTTCCTCGGTGGCGATCTCGTCGACTTTCATCTCGCCTTTGTTGTTGATACTGAGGAAGAATCGCTTGTTGGCATTCCCGCCAACCTTGCGCTTGAGGATCTTGAAAAACTGCTCGATGATGTCCTGATGTTCGAGTCGCTCGTCGCTGCTGTCTGACCACGGACCTGTCTATTCGCAACAACGGACCAAACAACAGCAGCAATGTTTAGCAACAATGACCCCATTGTGTATCAGTGATAACGGTGACACGTGGCGGCGTATGTACCCATTCGCCCATGCCCCAAGGATTTCGCAGCTTGACGAGACCAATGGATCCGAGCTTGACTGTCTTGATCTTTGCGGCATCCACCAGCGCATAGGCGTGCTTGAAGTACAGTCCGTTGCCAGCACTCGACTCTGCAGCGACATTCTTGTCACCCGTCGGCGGAGGCTGGATCGAGCAGCCCATCAGCGTCCCCGACTCCTTGTACTTCAAGAGCTTCTGCCAGAACGAATCCCCTTTTTGCTCTCCCGTCTTTGCTGGACTGAACGGGTTTTCACCAAACCCAGGATATCCTTCTTTCAAGATCACTTGTTCTGAGCACATGCCCGTGAGATCGTTCAAGGCCACATCGATAAACCCTCCGATGAGCGCCTCGTAGCTGCCGTGGAGCTTCGCGTATGCCTTCTCCAGAAGCGCCACCCTGCCGAGTATCGAGATGATATGCCGTCAGTTGCGTAGTATCTGAAATGATCAGTGTTCAGAAGTCGCACACGCACCATAATTCGTCCGGATCGCGACATCGCGCAAAGTACGGTTTACCCGCCTTCGTTTTCGAGAAGCCAAACACTGGTAGGCGGTCATCGATGATGACGTAGTTCCAGACGAAGTTCTGTCGAAACGAGCAAGTCAGAAAGAGAAGAATTCAACAAATTCGAGGAATGCTGTTGCCCAAATACCTTCATGAATCGGCAGACAAACAATCCGTTTGCCTTGTACTTGTCGCCTCTCCAGAATGTTTGCTGCAGCAGATCCGGCCGTGTTGCAACAACGCTCAGAGCACCTGCATACATCACTCGAAGATTAGGAAACAAAGTAGGCTACGCCCGAACGAGAACAAAGCTCTACAGTCCACATACTCAGGAACCAGCAATCGCCGAGGTTTCCTTGAATCACGTCTCCGGAGCACACGCCGTCAGCGAAGAGCTTCGCCTGTGGGGCGAACACTTTGTCAGCTGACGCAGAGGCAAGAAACACGCTCCCTCGCTCGTCTTCCTCTTGATTGTTGACGTCGTCACTGCGACAGATGCAATATGTAAGAGCGCCAGCTATCATTAAGGACAGACACCAACGAAAGGGGCTGCACTGCATGTTGCCACGTACCCGTCGTCTTCATCCTCCATGGCGTACACGGGCCGTTCCCAGCGGATCTTCTCGCTTTTCAGTAGCCCGAGGACCTTGACCTGGTGCTGCGAGCCCCCTTTCGACGGGACCGCCTGACCCATCTTGCATATTGCAGCAGCTCCACCTCGATCACTCGCAGATGGCCCGAACGTCGGATCCGTGAACGTCTTTGTAGCCACATCGGCACAGGATTTGATCACATTCTTGACTCTCTCGTGGAGGAGCTGGTCAGCTAAGCGAAGGCCACGGACGAGCGCCTTCCCAGCCAAGCCGCGGATCCTGATGGAGATGATGGTGTCTTGGTTCCCAGACACGATCGTGATGCCCAGCTTCTTGAGCTCTTCTTCCAAGCCGCGCAAGTCGATCGCGCATCCTGCCATCTTCGCTGCTGCCAGCAAATGCTGCGATAACGGAACTCCTGGAGACAGCAAGCAGACGGATCAGATGCACGCGAAAGGTCACTCTGATGTGAATGAAGAGGCACAATGCAATGTTGGCAATACGTGGTCCCTCTTTTCTTCGACAAACCCAACATATGAAATACTTCTGCCAGAATCCAGCCGACTTCGTTGGAAGCTAGGGAATCAAGAAAAGGAGTGCTGTCTCCAGCCATCCTGGAATCTCCACGAGCACACTCAATAAATAGAGCCCGACAAAGAGAACCCACGGAACGAGCACCACGGATACTGTGAGCATCACAACGAACCGAAAGACGCCCGAGACTTCTTCAACAGTCGCGGAAACACACTCTTTCGCGTATCCCATCAAGTCTTCGTGGCGGCACTTGCACTCCTGCTGCATCTCGAGCAACTCTTTCTCACCAGTGTGCTTTGCGTGTGGAAGGCTGAGAGCCCGCTGTGGTTGAAGCGCGTTGCACAGAGACTTGCTGCTGAGCCCACGACTCGAGGTATCTTCATCCCAAGATATGTGAGAGCCACTGATGTTGGAGAACGCCACCGTCAACTTGGCGCTCGTGTCACTGAAATGGTCGAGAAGCTTGGAATAAGCAGTGCTTGATGCCTCTCGGACTCGTCTGCTGCTCTCGTCAACGTGGTCTTCCAGGAACCGAAGAAGATCACTTGTGAGATGTTCTTCGAGGCACTCACTCTGGGCTTCGTCGTCTGAAATCACAGCGTGACGTTCGCTCTGACGGGTTCTTTCACTGGTCGCTGGACGAAGACCATGCTCTCGCGGTATGCAGCGATCGTAGACTTGGTCTGGAATTAGAGTTTTCAGCTCCTGAAACAGCGAAGCAACACGTGACGTTAGATTTGCTGTTGAGTCAAGTATGAACTGGGTGCACATGCAATTACCTCGTAGTTGCTCCTTGGTTCTGGTGAGAGCATGCCGGAGAGAGCACTCGACAACCCAGCGAAGTCCTGACCAAATCAAATAGCGTTAGCATAGCTCAACTGCATCCAGGCTCGAACGAAACAAAGACATCTTACCACAGGAGAGGGCTCCAATACAAAGAGGGAGGCGCCGTCGGTCCTCAAACTGCTTTTGGTGTAGATGTACACCAAACCGTTTGACACGTCACGATCGACTTTCTCGATGCAAGCAGACGGGAGATTGATCACGTTCGTCTCCTTTCCTTGTCTCTGGTAGAAAGTCAAGGTGCTGCCACCGAGGTCAATCCAGCTGTCAATCTTAACGCGCCGCTAAGTAGTATAGACAAGAAGACAGCTTCGTCAGAGGCCACCCCATAAATATCCTTGCGTGAGCATAAAAGAGAGGAAAACCTACCAGCGCGCTGGTTCCTTCATCCGAGATCCAGCATTTGACGAGCTTGAAGGTCTTGCAAACGTGTGTGCACTTGTTGAGCTCGTTCACATGCTTCCGAGCCACCTTTGGGTCTCTCTGGAATACAAACGTACTCTCTAGTGGTGAGCATGACTGTTTCCATTCGCTCCAATCACGCACAGGCTGTCCACGTACCCAGTCGACAGCTTCGTGCAGCGGCAGCAGCTTGGACACGCTTGAATCGAAATGCTGGATCGATCTGATAAAGTTCTGCAGAAGTCTTGCTTCTGACGGTCCGCGCGAGTGACTCAACAAGTACAGCAGCCCGGATAGCGCCATGAAGTAGAACTGCTGCAGCGGGAAATACGGGGTTGACAGCAGAGCATCCACCAACTTGAACATCAGCAGTGGCTCCGCTTCGATGATTCCACTCAGCATCGCAGCATCAATGGTCTCCAATTGCCGCCACATCGCGATAGCATGCTCCATTCGTCTGCTCAGCGCTTCCTTCACGTCCACAGCGATTGCGACGGCGCTGGCAAACTTTCTGCCGTGCTCCGAGCCCTGTTGCCAAACACAGCTCATGGATCAGAAAACAGAGTCAAGATAAGAATACATAGCGCTGCGTCATTGTTCCGAGTGCATACCTTGCGCCTCTGCTTGAGCACGCGGCGGTCGTATGCATCGTCGTCATCGCTCTCGCTTTCCGCCTCACCCCACATGCGCTTGCGCCTCCTGGCGTCTGTATCGGAATCCAGCATGCCCACTTTACGTCACTCACGCGTTGATCATAAGCAAGGCAACACGTCCAGTCAACACACACGCATGCGCTGGTGCGACAAACACTTCAAGGTGGACGTACCGTCTTCGCTCATGGACGACGACGGCGACAGGGAGCTCTCGACCGACGCCACATCCGCAAACGCGCGCATGGTACAAGCAGCAGCAGTTGGAATAGCGCTTCTCGCCGCGTACGCGTCTGCTCGTCGTCCAGAGCGGATCCGCTTCTGTGACGACAGCTTGCGGTCGTTTGGGTTGGGAAATGGCGTTCTGCCTTGCAGTGTTCTCAGGAAAAGGAAAGCTGCAAGCAGACAGTTGAAGGAGCTTTATTGAGGGTGCTGCCAGTACTATTTTTCGTCCTTTTTGGCTTTTTGAACGCACCTCACAAACAAAAAGAGCCATCACGCAGGCGACGCGGGAGACGACGATCCGGTGCGCGATGACGCTGAGGAAGGACGCGCTCATGGCGCAGAACCTCAAGCTGCTCGAATTTGCACCCGCACCTGCGGGCGCTGCAAGCGGCGGCACTGGCGGCAGCACTGCAAATGCACAGGCGACGAGCGAGCTGCACCCAAACATGTTTGACCGGCCGAACGAGAAAGTGCTCTTCCGGGTCTTGCACTTCCTGCTGCTCAAGCTGAAGCCGCATGCTGCGCAGGTGCGAGGTTGCGTGTACAGCGGCGAGCAGCTGTCCTATGTGGACATTGTGCGTATTGTCCTGTTTCTCTGATCGCGTGCGTGTGGTTCATTCGTTGGAGAATGCAGGAATTTCGCTTTTGCTGGCCGATCACGACCCCTCAGGACAAGACGAGCTTCAAGAAAGCTGTCCAGGTGTGTATGAATGCTAGAATGCGTGCGCTCGGATGTGGGTACTGACGAGAACGTGGCGGCTGTATTGTAATGTTTGCGCAAGGTCATCCTGCATGAACTCGAGAAGCAAGACCAGCTGCCGATTGGATCCAGTCAGGCGTCTCGGATCAACACTGGATGCGGACCGAGGTGCGATATGCGCAGCTAACGTATTGCACCGTAATCGGGTCCTAACATCTCTCGCCACGTAACCCTGACAGAGTTGTGGATCTCATTTGGCGGCTGTCGACCTTGGTGATCAAATCATCACTGGAACGAGATTCTCCCGCGAACGCCTTCATCCCCGTGCCCAAGTTGGAAGGCATCTCCACAGCAGATGCATTGACTGCAGTCAAGGTAAGAACGCAGCAATCTAGAACCAGAACTATATCAGCAGCTCACATGTGCACATGTTGTCCTCGTGTAAATGCTGCAGGCAAAGATAGCCATGCAGACTCACTCGCTGAAGGAAAAGAGCATCGAGCGGAGTCGCGTCCAAGATGAGTGGGTGGCATTCGCATCCACTCTGACGGAGAGAATCCAGGAAATCTCCTCTCTGCAGGTTTGTCGTCTATTTGACTTCACTCTTTTCCATGGCACCTTTCAAGTGATCACTGACGAATTCGTAAAAAAACTGACCACAGCAACGCGTCTATGAAGATCAGAACCGACTTGACACGACTGTAAATCGTGACTTTTATTCGCACATGGGAGAGAGCCGTCGATCGACCACGATACAAAATCTCGAGGTAGCGTGGACTTGCATCGAGGATGTTTTGAAGAACCCGGTCTACGTCCGAATCCAATCGGTTTTGGACACGGCAGTCCAGTACAACGACGAGCAGCCAGTTCTCGCAGCCGAAAATCTTCAGCCAACCCAAGGGACTCGAGGGCAACGAGGCAACGTTAACCTTTCGGACGTCGTGAAGAGCATGGAGACGCTGATCAGAATGGTCCGAGATCGAGTGGAGCGCGGAGGTGTCAGCGAGATTGGGGAAAGTCGAGATACCTCGAGTCAGCATGTTGCAGTACTGCATTCGTTGGTGCTGAAACTGCAGCAGCTACGCTCTCAGATGAAGGACGCGAACGAGCTTCAAATGCGAGATCAGTACATCCGAATGGCGACGACCACAGCGGGCGACGTGCCTGGAAGTGCGACGAAGCTGAGTGCGTCGAGTCACCAGTTCAGACTTTGTCCGTTGACCCCAGCACAGCTGCTAGAGCAAGAGAATCATCTGGTGCAGTCGCTGAAGAAGGTCTCGATGAAGGAGCTCACAGCGCTCGCAGCTGAATCCGTGCGGCGATCCAACCAGAGAAGAGAGAAAGAGCTATTGAGCAGTGGCGAAGCAGAGTCGCTTCCTCCGGCAAGATCAGTCGACGAGAATGAAGTTCATCGCAAACTGGACTACGATGATGGGGATGAAGATATGGAACAGCTGTGATGATGATTTCCTGAACTCGGGAAGAGAGCGTGAGTGTCAAGAAATGGAGGCGCTTGGATTGAAGAGCTGTCATCCACCCTGGAGTTGATCTATTCGCGACGCTAGTGCCTGCTCGTGCTTCTGCGTGATTCTCATGATCCGCTCGCTCGCTCGCGCCCGCTCTTTGGCGAAGATGCTCTCCATTCTAGACTTTTCGGATGGGTCTCTCGCTTGCCGTAGAAGGTATTCTCGCTGCTCTTCGGCGTGGTGCTCTTCCTCCAAGACCTGCAGCAACTCCTCGTTGTGTTTTCTTCGCAGCGCGTCAATCTCGGCTTGAAGTATGACCTCTTCAAGCTTGCCGTTGTTACTCGTCTGCTCGTCCGAGCGGGGCTCACGAGTATCCGAATTTTCGTCGTCGATCGCCTCCGAGTAGCTACGTTGCTGCAACGATTTGCCAGCGCCTCCCCGCCACATTGACGCAGACCGCGGTCGCCCTATTGCGCTTGCTGGACGCTTGGAGTTATGCTTCCGGTTGTCGGCGAAGGAATCGTCTGTCAACGATCGCGTTTGGAGCACCGAAGCAGATTGTGGTCGCGCCATTAGACTCGCAGCGAGATGCTTGGGCAGCTCGAATTTCTTCGTCACCTTCATCTTGTAGAAGCTGTCGAGGATCTCCTGCTTCTGTCGACTCGCGCTCTGCTTGATCTGCTGGCGTCGACGGATCAGGCTCTGGCGCTGCTCCTTCAGCATTCTCGCTCGCTGGTTATCGCTTTCAATGCGCGACATGAGAAGGTCGGCCTTGTACGAATCCTGCTTCTGCTTCCGCGTGAGCGCCGCTTGGATCTCCTCTTCGCGCAACTTGGCCTCCTGGAGTCGCGATCGAACCGACTGACGCTTCTGATCCAGCATCGTCCTAGTGATCATCGACTTCTCTTCGGCTTTGCTCAGATACGTCTCCTGCTTCTGCCTGACCTGCTGCTCCATGCGCTCGTAGGCGCGGCGCCGCTCATCCTCTTGACGCTGCTCCTCACGCTTCTGGTGCTCGCGCTCCGTCTGCTTCTCCAGCTCCTTCATCTGCAGTCTGCATTCCGCCTCGCGTTCCTGTCGAACCAGGCGTTCACGGCGTTGCTGCTCGCGAAAGTGCAGCTGCTGCTGCACCATGTCAATGGTTTCTTTCTTGCGCTGTGCCTGGTATCGAAGATCTTCCTCTTTCTGTCGTCGCTCCTCCTCAAACTGCCTGCGTCGCTCCTCGCCCAGCTGCTGCTTGCGCTCCGCTTCCTGCAGCTGCATGGTCTTGAGCACCTCCTTGTCCTGAAGGACGCTGGTGATGCGCATCTTGTTGCGCTGCTGCTTCTCCGTGACCTCGAGCACCTTGAGTCGCTTCTTGTAGTCGAGCTGCTGTCGCCGTCGCTCGTCTCGCCGCGCGATCTCCTGCTCTTTCTTGGCGAATTCGCGTGCTTGAGCGAGTTGGTAGAGCTCGCTCTGCAGGCGCGCTTCCTCCTGCTTCCGCTGGCGCTCTTTCTCCGAGAGCAGCGCGTCACGGCGTCGACGCTCCTCTTCTTTCTTGTCGCGCTGCTCCTTGCGAATCGCTTCGGTTTGCTTTTCCTGCGCCTCTCGACGTGCGAACTCGAGCTCGATTTTGTGCTGCTCCACCTTCTCGAGTTCTCTGCGGCGCTTCATCTCGTCGGCCTCGCGCTGTCGCCGCGTCCGCTCGCGTGCGATCTGCTCTTCTTGGCGCTTCTTCTGCTGCTCCTTCCGGTCGCGCTCTTGGTGGATCTCGGCCATTTTGAGTTCAAACGTGAGCATTTGCTGCATCTCGGCCACCTGTCGCTGCTGCATGCGCTCGAGTTCTTTCTTCTCGCGCTCGATGGTCGTGAACTCGCAATGCGCTGCGCGCGACGACGCATCGTGCTTGCTCACGGAGAGTTTGGCTCCGATTGGTGATCTGCAGAAGCTCCTCGTGCGCAGCGACATGGCGCCATGGACGCCATTCAGGCCGGCGTCAAGGAGCTCATAGCGCTGGGCACGGGCGTTGCGCAACTGGATCTGTCTGTGCTTCTCGTACCGCACAGCGCGCTTCTCAGCGAGCGCCGGGTCGTCTCTGGTGTTGAGTGCACTCGGTGACGAGTGGATGCTCCTCGTGAAGAAGTACTCGACAGGTCGCTTGACGAGTTCTTCGGGCTCGACGCCCAGCATCCGGCACGCTTCGATCGACCGCGGACTCGTGAGGATCGGCGGCTTCGTGTTGTTCTCGTCCAAGTTGTCCAAGTTGATGTCCTCGCCATCCAGATCGTCGCGGCCGTCCTCGGCTTCCTCCTCTTCCTCGTATCGATCGCCACCGTCGCTGCTAAAGTCATCCTGATACGGCGCCATGCTTCGCAAGTCCCTTCTCGTCGTCAAGAGCACGTCTTGCCTTCAGGCTGTGCTGGAAATGCTCACGACCCGGCGGCAAAGCCTCGATTTATCCATCGCCATTGCCAGTCTTCCTCCTCGCATTCCACCTCATGCGTGTCAAAATTGGACACTGAGCCTTCGTGCGAGTTGATGGTATAAATAGCCACGTCGCAGTTCGTTCAAAATTGGAAACGCTGCGGTCAGAGGGTCCGCGACTTTTCAGGATTCATCTTGGGCTTCAAAGCGGAAAACGGAGCGCAGTTCGCTTGAGGATCGTTCGTGCCACGCACGCTCAGTCGCCAGAGCTTACAGGAAGCGGAGCGAACACGATGAGCTCGATTGCGTCGTTCCGAGGCGAGGGCGAGTATGGAGCTAGCGGCTACGACAGTGGCGCTCACATCCCAGTCACAGGAGGCGACGACATGGATCCGAGTCTGGGTGAGTGGTTCTAGCTCGTGTTGCTGGCTGTTATCCATTATCCATGTGTTGTGGACGCTCACATACGAATCCCTTGGCTCTCTCTCACGCCTGACAGCGGGCGGCTTTCGAGTGATCTACGATCGAGAAACACCGTTCGAGCTGCGCATCCAGGTATATGACTCTATTACGAACCGCTTCTCATAACGAGCATTGCCTGACGATTTCAATATGCCCTTCAATGTGGCGGTGGCGATGAACTCACCTGTCTATAGGACGCAGACAACACTCCACAACAGGTGGGCACGCTCGAGGCGATCAAAGTGAAGATCCTGGTCCTGGGCGACGACTCGGACGTCCATGCCGTGAAAGTGGAGCTCTCGACCGAGAGCGACCTGTTCTTCTTGTACTCGCACACGTGCGACCACGAGGGCTTCCAGGTGATGCAGGAGCAGCAGAAGCTCATGATCGACTTTGCCGACTACGCGAATGTGCTCATCCGCATGCTCAACAACTGCATCAAGGAGCCGCACAACCACTTGGCAGTGTACCTCATGCAGGCCGATGGCCGCGCGCGTCTCGACGTTATCCAGAACATGGAGTACAAGTTCGTCGAGTTGCTGTCCGTGGACTTTATGCGCGTGAGTGAGGACACGATCCGCCAACACATCAGCTTCCGGTACAACTCGATGAAGTCCCGGCTCCAAGTGCTGCAAACCCGACTCCATGTGCGCAATTTGTGTCCTGGTCCATTGAGATTGGCTGGGAGGTTTGGCTGATGTTGGTGGTGGTGTGTGGCATGGAGAACAGGAGGTGAGCAGTATCGTGAAGACCAAGAATCCGTCGCTGCTTCTCCAGGTACCGACTTCTGCGAAGCCCTCCGGCACTTTTTTTAGTGTGGTTGAATGTTATCGGCTGACATTTACACTGTCATTGATGCTTCGCAGCTTCAGAAGACCGGCTCGTCGAGCAATTCCAAGAGCCGCTATCTCTCACACTGACAGATATTCACGAGAAAAGAGAACCGAAACCAAAAGGATGACTTGCGCTCCGTGTATTTAAGGTGAGATGAAGAGATTGCTATAAAAACAACTATCGCACTTCGGTGTCGAGCTGCACTCCAACGTTCCGCACCGAAGCTTCACAAGACTACTGGGTGCTCGCCACGAGCCACCAAGCTCCGTGGACATGTTAGTCTCGGCGCTTCTTCTTCAGCGGCTCACTCACGGACGCTCCTGCTCCTGCAGCGTCGCTGCGCTTCCTCTCTCCTTTCATCTTGACGGCGTCTCTCGAATTTACCTCCTCCACCGAGCTCGGTTTGCTGTTGTTGCTCAGCAGCGGACTTGCCGGTCGCGCAGCGGCGTCACGATCTCTAGCACCACCAGCACTCCCTCCTACAGCCGCTGCTGCTGCGCTGTTGCTGTTGTTGTTGTTGTTGCTGCTGCCCTTGTTCGCGCCGTTGAGGATGTTCTTCGCCTGCTCTCGTCGGATCTTCTTGGTCTGGTACTCGTGTGACGGTGGGAGATTCAGAATATGCGGCAGGCTCTCTGGGTCTGCTGGCGCATACGGGCGCGACTGGAAGTACGTCGAGTTGAGACAGTCGGCCGCAGTCAGCCGCTGCTCCGGATCCATCACCAGGAGCGCCATGATCAGCTCGAGTGCTCCCTTGGGCAGGATGCGCTTGCGCGCACTGGTCTCACGGTGCAAGTAGTTGCGCAGCTGATTGAGCTTGGGCTTGTCCGGCACGAACTTGCTACTCAGAGGCAGGAACTTGTAGTCTGGCCACGTCTCGGTCGTCGGCGTGCCGCAGACGTCAAAGATCTTGGTGATCTGCTCGAGCTCCGTCTTGCCCTGGAAGATCGGGTGGCCGATGTAGAGCTCCGCCATGACGCACCCGATGCTCCACATGTCGATGCTCGCGTCGTAGCTCGTCGCGCCCAGCAGCAGCTCCGGTGGACGGTACCATAGAGTCACGACCTTGTTCGTGAAGAGCTGGTCGCCGCGGATCGAGCGCGCGAGCCCAAAGTCCGCCACCTTGAGCAAGTGCTTCCTCGTCATGAGCAGGTTCGAGCACTTGATGTCTCTGTCCAAGTACAAGAGAGTACGTTAGCCGCACTATGGTGACGTGGTATGCACGTAGCTAGGTATACACAGGCCACTCATACCTGTGGATGATGTCGAGCGAATGCATGTGACGCATGACCTCGAGCAGCTGCTGCATGATGCTCTTGATCTCAATATCCGAAAACCTGCATCCATTCACACAGTTAATCAGCTCGCTATTGGCTTTACACAGTAAACAGGGGGCGGCTTTGAATAAACGTACGGGTATTGCCGGTCGATGAGCCCCGTGAGGTCGTGCTCGACGTACTCGAGCACCAGGTAGATCGAGCCCTGGCAGTAGTCCAGTGCCTCTTCTTTATCAGTGAACTCCGCTATTGTAGCAGCGAAGAACCCACAAGGTTGGCGTTAGTTTTATCAACAGCAGGCAGGTAGGTGGCAGGCAGGTTGTCACTGAAGAAGAAGAAGGAAAACGCACCATCGTCGTCGTCGTTCTCGGCCGAGACCACGACCTCCTTGAGCTCCACGAGGTTGCGGTGGTTGAGGCACTTGAGCACTTTAATCTCGCGGATCGTCGTCACGGGCAGCTACTCCATGCGTACATAACGCAGTACATAGCCCACACGGCAGGCAATTAGACCGTGAGCCTTGTAGTGAGTAGAGCGGGGTAGGACAGACACGCAAACAACAGCCAACGCACGCCCTGGACTTCGTTGAGACTGCGGATCTTCTTGATCGCCACCACTTCGTCCGTCTGCTTGTTCTTCGCCATGTACACCTGGCTGTACACACACACATACATAAATATACGAAGAGAGCTGTGAGCACACGAGTCGCAATCATGCAGGACGACCGCCGACAGCGCTGGACGTGCTGCCCATAAGGACCAGCCGACAGCTATCAACGGACAAACGCAACGCACCCGTAGGTGCCTGCGCCGATGCACTCGAGCTTCTCGTACGCGTCGACGCCGCGCGTGCCCCAGTTGTGCTTCGGCAGGTGGAGACTCATCTCGGCCGGTGCGCTGGCTTGGCTTGGCTTGGCTTGGGCGTGACCAATTGGCCTTGTTCCCGTTTTGAAAATGAGCGTGCGGTACATTCCCTCTTAAATACGACTTTCGCGGATGTGGGGAAGCGAGCGAGCGATGATGGCCTCAATCAACACAACGCAAAACGGGATCGGCGCAACAACAGTGCATGGCGAGACGATGAGCTTCCTGCGCAAGACGTTAGCGTCTGTGAACTCGGCGATCCTCACGTCCAAGCAGTGTACGTCGCCGCATGCGCTGGCGTAGCGTTGCTACCTGTGTGCGCTCTTCACACGATGGCGTGGAAAGCTCTCTCGCTGCTTTGAGATGCAGTGCAGCGCTTGCCAGAGCGAAGTGGTCGTGTGTCGTTATGGTGCTCATGGCGGCTGTGTATCTTGTGATGCTTGCAGCGCTTGGCATGCAGCTGAAGCTGCAGCAGGAGAAGGACGTGTTCATCTTCACTGGCCGCAACGCCACGCGCGACTGGATCGCCTCCAGCGATCGCTCGATCGGAGGTTTGTGACGAGCAGCTTATTTGCTTTCTAGGACCGTTGCAAGGCGCCAGGCTTCACCCATCTGTGAACACTTTCCCGCTCACGCCTACCCATTGTGTGCTATCCACAGGATTGTCGGAGTGCAAGTGGGGCTTCTACGGCAAGTCGGAGGAGGAGACCCACCCCGAGGACAAGCGCGGCATCATCACGAGCGTGAAGCAGGAAGACGACGTCCCGTCAGGTGAGCGGCAGCTCAATCGAGCATGCACTGAGGAGTGCGAATACGTGCTGAAATTGGGGCTTCATACGTGTATGCTGATATGTGAGCAGCGGTGTTCAGCGGTCGCCTGAGCATGGCGTGCCAGCCAACCGAGGCGGGGATCATCCGAAGCGGCTACTGCGCAGTGCGCACGTCCGTGCCCACAGGTCTGCTGCTGCACGGCTACGAAGGCATCGCCATGCGCATCATGACGGACGGCCGAGAGTGCGTAACCCCTGGCTTATTGCGTCGCTGAGTATCGAACGGCTATCCCATTCATCTTGTTGTACTGCACTCCTTTAGATACCGCATGAACGCTCAGATGGACAGCTGGAATCCGCTCAATCTCTACATGGTGCGCGCACAGAGCTGCCACTTTGATCTCTCATAAGGAATGTACTGACACGAATCACATCGACCTTTGTGATCTCAGGGCTTCATCCGGACGCCTGCGAACCAGTGGGTCGACATCGAGGTACGCGGCAATCCGTCAATAGGCTGCCGTGTTCTGTGTCCTCTGTCATAGCTTACTACCTTCCTTCCTCGCCTCCTGCTGTCACTATCGTAGCTGCCGTTCAACAAGTTCATGCTCACATCGAAAGGTTACTACAAATTCAACGACCGGACCGCACTGGACCCGTCGAAGCTCCGAAGTGTACGTGGGGATCATGCCTGACTGCAGGGCATAGAATCCATAGAGAATGTGGATCTGAGTGGTTGTTTGCCTGCGTCTTTTGTTTGCAGATCGGCTTTGCGATCGCGGACCAGAAAGAGGGCGACTTTGAGCTGCGCGTCCAGTGGATCAAGGCCATTGCGCAGTTAGAGAACGCCGGCAAGAGCCGCGAGGACGACGACGAGGACGACGACGACGACAGGTGCGCTTTCTCTTTTCTCTTGTTATGCAGAGGCTCGGCATTGATTTTGTACGTATGAAAATGTGTGTTGTTGTTACGTTGAAATGCAGACTGGACGAGTCGAACGCCAAGCCAGGATTCAAGAAGCCGCAGGATTTAGTCATCTAAGCACAGCTGGCGTCAAACGAAACAGCGCAGAGGTGATGCTGGTAATGGGGTAAAATGCGTTGACATTGGAGCGACTTAGATACACACAGAGCAACAATTTTCCCAGTCACTAGCCGGCCGCGTCCATGCCAATAAACTATGCAAATGCGCTGTTCATTAAAGTGTCCGTCGTAACCACGAGCGCTTCTCTATGAGTACTAGCCACTCTCTCTCTCTCTCTCTCTTATCTTCTATACATGTACACTGCTTCATAGTCTAGACCTCGTCTTCGCGCAGGAGCATGTTTGGGATGCTGTCGATAATGGAGAACTCGCGGCCGGACTCGGGACACACGAGCGTGCCCTTCTTCACGTGCACCTCCAGCAGCGCGTGGTGCACCTTGCGCAGCAGCTCCTCGTCCGCGTCGTCGCCAGGCACCTGCTCTGGAAGCCCGTCGGCCACACTGAGGCTCTTGGCGCCGGCGACGAACGCACTCCAGTCGATCTTGAGCAGCATCTTGCGCACGAACGCGGCCTGGAACTCGCACGCGACGACCTCCACCTCGGCCGCCTCGATGCGCAGCGGGAAGCCGTTCGCGACGCCCTTCTTGTTGCACATGAGCATGTTGTGGGTGATCAGGCGCATGGTGGTTCGCTGTGTGTAGTTGCTGGTAGAGCAGCGCAACAGCGTCTCGTGTCGCGTCGGAGTGGGAATGATGAACCCTTTCTTGTCGGCTTTGATGGAGCTCTTTTCAGCCAGTGCAATTGATGGTGTCACCGCATATAACGTGTACCACCTTGTTTTGAAATATCGGCACGAATGAATGTGCGCCACACCGTTTACCAGCTCTTCCACCGAAGTTGAAGTTGAAGCGAAGCCATCCATTCTCGTCACTGATGACGGAAAGCACCAAGCGAGCGACAGACGACGGGCGACTGTCCTTGCTTGCAGCTTGCCAAGCTTGGGAGGTGACCCTTGATGTGGCGCCCCATCTGCTCCATCAACCTTTCTCAGCGGGCCTCGTCCCTCGCTGCTGATTCGTGGACGGCAGGTAGCAATTGCAAACCGCGGGCAAAAGAGCGAAGACCAATGGCATCGAAAGACCTCTTTGTGTGGCGGAGACTACCGGCACGATTCTCTTTGCAAGGTATAACATGCACCGGCTGTGCTGGCATGAATCCATTCCATAAAGCAGAGAGAAGAGACCGTCACGGCGCTCTTGATACGCAGGGAAAGTGGGAGCACCTACGAAGGCGCGTGAATGTGCTACTCTGTAATGCACAACAGGGAAGTCCTCCATGAGCTCTGGCAGTCGCGAACCAACACTCGCTGGTCACTTTACTCGGTCGACGGCGGCGACTGCCGAAACGACTCCCAATCTCCAGACTGCCAAGGGGAATGCACCATTTCTTTGACTAGTACGAAAGTACGGCGTAACCTCACGCGCAGTGGTCTCCTCCAACAGCTTCTTCGCGTCGTCTAGACAGGGGATCGCTTCGTCGATGGCTTTCTCGTGAGGGGCGTATCTCGGATCCGACTCCTTCCAAGCCATACTGCGGTCGATGCGCGCGAGAAACTCGCGGTCCCAGTACCATTCTGCCGCCTTGCACGTACGGACCTGCGCCTCAGCGGCTCGGACGGCGCCTTCCACCTCGTACAGCCCTTTCGACTTTATCGCTCTTGGCTG